>JAGXOD010001380.1:1610000-1615000 GCA_020368025.1 Brachyhypopomus occidentalis
GGTTAAACGCGCCCACTGCCCAACACAGACAGGCAACACTGGGAAAGTGGGCGGCGGTATGAGAACAACAGGGATCCGCCCAGAGGCACAGCGGCTTTGTCAGAGACAGCAGTGTCTGCCGCTCCTCCGGCTCCAGACGCCTGGACCAGCTTCGTCTCGTTTGCTTGCGGAACGGACTGATTCTTATCTGCCGTCTAAAGATAGTGGGGAACAAAGACTGGGACTTTTAGAGGAAAACGAATGACTCCGAGGAGGAGAAAAAAGCCAAAGTCACAGGGCCAGAACCCTTCATCCCAGTTTGCTCACCGGGGTCAAGTGAAGGAAAAGAGACGTGTCCTTCAGGACGTCCACAGCCAGTTGAAAGCCAAACAGCGTTTCCCATTATGGCTGGACTCTGTGGGTTGCCATTGCTGTTCTGAAGGCAGTGTTGTGTGTCTGGGTGTCTGGGCTAGGACGTTCATGGGAAAGGCTGACCTAAAGTCAGTCCCCAGTGGTTGCTCTGAGAGGAAGACAATGAGGAGCTAGCCAAGCCAGCAGACCCCAGGTCAGAAGCAGCACATAGGAGAGCACACAGCCTGTCTGTTCATCCTTTTGAGCGGCTAATAGAGCTCTTTAGGAGCCGAAAGCATGAAAGGAGAAAGTGTGGCAGGTCCAGTCAGTCAACTTCTTTATACATTCACACTCCAGAAAGAGTGTCACAAAGAGACGGAGTCATCCATTCAGGCTTCAGGCGCATGCACACACACACACACACACACAGGAACACACACACAGACACGCGCACATGCACACACACACATATACAGACACACAGGAACACACACACAGACGCGCACACGCACACACACACATATGCAGACACACAGGAACACACACACAGACACGCGCACACGCACACACACACACAAACGTGCATACATATCCTTGCACACACATATGCACACAGGCGCACACACACACAGACTTGTGCACTCACACATGCACACACATGCGTACACACGCATGCACACAAGTGCACACGCGTGTGACACACAGGCTGAATGTGTAAAGCTCATGTGTCTGAGGCGGTGATGATAACGTCGGCGACTGCTCTTTCACTTCTCACCCTGGGAACTGGTGCTTAGCTGCTCTGTCTCATTCTAAAGGCAACCGTCTCAACATGGAAACCCCCTCCTCACCCAGAACGGTTTCGTGAAGGCTACCGGCCACGCGGAACAGCTGCTGACCAGCTCACAGTAGCCACAGAACGGTCCAGGATCCAGGAGTCTCCACATCACATCTCCAAAGTTCTCCAAGGTTCCCTTCCCTTCACTACTTTCTGTGTATCAAAACGCAGGACGTTAGCCTAGCACAACCCCTCAGTAGATGTGTAGATTGTGTGTAGATTGTGTGTAGATTATGTGTAGATTGTGACAGAAAAGACAATCAGAAAACTCCCTTATGATTGACCACCAATGCTGGTTCAACGTGCACAATTAGCTAAAACAGCTGACGAGCACCGAACTGAGCTAATGGGGCGGAACACACTGCACTGAGAAAGAGCGACGATTGGTCACTGAAGCCATTCATTGGACTGCCACCGACCAATGGCCTGACATCATCTGATGTGGCATCGAATCACCACCTGTCACCACCAATCACCGCCTCTCACCTCCTATCACCACATACCATCTTGTATCACCACCAAAAATCACCTATCACCTCCTATCACCTCCTAAAACCTGGAGAGTACAAACTCTGAAATGTCACTGCAGTATAATTTCGGGCAGTGTTAGACCTAAAACACACAACAGACCTCCAGTCCAATTAGATTAAATAAGTATCTCTTTTTTACACACACACACACACACACACACACTCATGTATGCAAATATACACAAACACATACAGACATGCAAACTCACATGCAGACACACGAACACATATGCACGTGCACACACACACACACACACACACACAGCTGGCAAATTGCCCTCCTGTTATCCCCTGGCTAAAGAAGTGCAGTCACTGTAACGATGTAACTGTGAGAGAGACGGAGAAAGAGAGAGAAATCACGACACTAACAGCTAAGTGTGTGTGTGTGTGTGTGTGAATCCAGCCTCAATGTCCCCCAGGACAACACTTTTTTTTTTTTTTTTTACACCTGTCACTCCTATCTGCAATCTCTCTCCTCTGTCTGTCTGTCTGTCTGTCCATCTGTCTGTCTGTCTGTCTGTCTGTCCTCCACTCTCCCAGCTCTGCTAAGCTTCTCTGCTCTGGACGATCCTACAATCACTCGCTGTCTGGCCCCACCCCTTACTGCTCACCACGGCTACCGAGGCACGTTGTGTCCACACAACAGGCCCCATCGTTTCACTAATGGGATCATTTATTTGACTGCTCATTGTGTCCAAACGACTGGACAGGAAACGGGTCATAGAAAATGGACACTTCCTCCCAGCAGGGGAAGCTAAAAACTGCGGTCTGCCATCCTGACCGCAGATCTTCAGGCCAGTGTGATAGGCTCTTGAATTTTAACTTCATTATTTAATTGTCAATCTTATGGAATACACAATAGCGACTACTGTGCTTCCTGTTTCCGGTTTTCAAACCATTTTTTGCGCGATCGCCACTGTGTTGCCATAGTGCTAAATGAGTTATTTATTCATTTTGAAAAAATTTTGGATATATCTACACATCTTTTCTGGATATATCTACACATAATGGGGACTGACACACCAGAGCCCAGGCAGCAGACACACAGGCTAAACCGACTGTCTGTGAGCTGCAGGGAGACGTTACCTACGTCACACTGGTCTGAAACTGTGTCTGTTCCTCGAGTATCAAAAAATAGTTCTCGTAAAATTTGTAGACAAAATGTAATCAATGTTAAATTCAATAACGCTACCACTGACAATCATTTAAAACTGAAATTTGGATTGCTAAATATAAGATCCCTGTCATTTAAAGCATTACTTGTTAATGAAATGATTACCAACCATAAGCTATGCATGCTTTGCTTGACTGAAATCTGGACTCGGCCAGACGACTATATGGCCCTAAACGAAGCCTCTCCCTCCGGCTATATCTGCGTTCATAACCCCAATCCAAATGATCGCGGAGGTGGTGTCGCCACACTATATGACTCCGATATAGACGTCTCTCAAACATCAGGCTTCAAGTTTAATTCTCATTCTTAATGTGTCAAATTCATCCTCAACTAAGAAAGCGACCGTCCTCCTTGTTCCGAGTTTTTGCAGGAGTTTTCAGACTTCCTGTCTCATATAGTGTTATCAGCTGATAAGGTGATTATAGTTGCCGATTTTAATATCCACTTTGAAAATTTACATAATTCTTTTACAATAAACTTTCAAGCAATTCTTGATTCAATGGGTATCACTCAGAATGTGGTGGGTCCTACGCATGATTATAGTCATACTTTAGACTTGGTCTTATCGTTTGGTATTGACATAGCCAATTTAGCAGTACTTCCTCAGAGTGAGGCTGTTTCTGACCACTGCCTCATAACGTACGAGTTGCGTTTGAACGACGGTATTCATCGGCTGTGTTACCAAATTAAATGAACTATTGCATCTAGTACCATAGCTGCGCTCATTGGTACTTTACCGGACCTGACAAACAGTGATCCACCTGTAGCTCCGGAAGGGCTAGAGCGGATTAGCGAGCACATCGAGACTTTTCTCCGTACAGCTTTAGACAAGGTTGCGCCATTGCGACATAAGAGAGTAAGTGAGAGAAAGTTGGCGCCTTGGTACAACGAGCACACACGTAGTCTCAAACGAGCCGCGCAAATCCTGGGGCATAAATGGCGAAATTCTAAGTTAGAAGTATATAGATTATCGTGGAAAAACAGCCTTATTGAATATAAGCATGCCCTCCACATGGCAAAATCCTTTTACGGCTTTAATAGAAAAACATAAAAACATCCAAGACTCCTATTTAAAACTGTATCTACTCTATCTGTATCTATATATTTTTATATTTTCATACAGTTTTATATATACTGTACAAAACTGTATCTGTAAGTAGGAATCATGACCAAATCGAATCCCTAATCCCACAGGAGTGCAGCAGTAACAGTTTTATGAAGTCATGCTGTCTCAGACCCTGTCAACCCTCAAATGCACACTGACAGCTGTCTGGTCAGCCCTGATGCTCTTTTGGAGTTATTTTCCCCAATTGGTCGTGAGGAGCTTATTTCATTGGTAAAATCTGCCAAACCCTCCACATGCATTCTAGATGCCGTACCAACTCATCTTCTCAAAGAATTACTGCACAGTAATGTAGAACCTTTGTTTACTATAATTAACTATTCTCTGAGGCTATGCTACATCCCCAAATCATTTAAACTTGCAGTCATCAAGCCACTAATTAAAAAACCTGGTCTTAATCCCCAGGAACTGTCCAACTATAGGCCAATATCTAATCTGTTGTTCATTTCCAAAATTCTAGAGAAAGTAGTTTCTTCGCAACTCTCTTCCTTCTTACAGACAGAACATGACCTTATTTACCATAACCCAATGAGTTATTTAAGACTGTTAGACCTTAGTGCTGCTTTTGACACCATTGATCACAACATTGTCCTGGATAGGCTGAAAACACTCATTGGCATAAGAGGTCAAGCAATCTCCTGGTTCAAATCCTACCTGACAGATCGTTACCAATTTGTAGTTGTAAATAACGAATGTTCAGGACGTACAAAGGTAAAATATGGTGTCCCACAAGGATCTGTATTGGGCCCCATATTATTCTCATTGAATATTCTACCACTGGGCACAATCATTCGTAGGCATGGTTTTAGCTTCCATTGCTATGCAGATGATATTCAGTTGTATATATCCTCCAATCCAGATGATGTCAATACTACTCCCAAAATTCCAAAATTGAGACTGCGTCCAGGAAATAAAAAACTGGATGGTGTCTAATAGGTGTCTAATAGGTGTTGCTTTTTGGACCCAAAGTTGCTAGAAGCAATTGGTCTGATATTCCTCTTATCCTAG
>JAGXOD010001380.1:1620000-1630000 GCA_020368025.1 Brachyhypopomus occidentalis
AAAATTGTGAACATTCCACCAAGCAACCAGTACCATGACGACAACACCAGCAACGCCGCATGTGGCCGAACAACACGGCAGCATGTGTTGCGCATTAACAGGAACAGAACACAGTAACCAGCCCTTTCCATATTACGTGTAATCTGACACCTGCAAAGGTCATGTGTGTGCACGCATGCTGCCCTGTAGAGGCTGGAGAAGAGAGAAGACTCAGCAGAGAGCATTTAGTTCAAACTGAGCTCTGTAGAGTGGGGTCAAAGCATCTACAATAACAATGCATTCAAAACACACACACACACACACACACACACACACACACACACACACACACACAGGCACACACACACACACTGAGAGTCCCAAAGCACTCAAGCACTCTCAGTAAGGAGGTTAATCTCTTCCACTGAACCCTATCACATATTAATACTCAATTTGCGGGGCAGAACAGCAGCGACGCATGGATAGCAGAGCGGACTGGGGTCAGGAGCAGAGAGGTGCACGCCTGTGCCACTGCCCCCTCCCGCCTGCAGAGGGCAGTCTCACAGGGTCAACACACCACAACTCACATCTGGCCAAATGTTATGGCAGCTCATGTCTAAGGGCAGAAGAAAGTGATGTAAAAACAGGTAACGATGCAGCAGGGGCCTCTGTTAAAAGAGGCTTTGGAATCACAGTGGCTGGAGTAGGTGGCGCCTCCTAGTGGTGAAGCTGAAGCTCTTATCTCCATCCACACCATCGCCACGGTGTCTCCGCGGCTTGTCCGCACTGCACCTGTTATTGTGCTCTAAGGGCTCTGCTGCTGGTTAAACAGGCCCCGTGGGTGCAGGGGTCAGACGTTCTGGTGCTAACGGACACTGCAGTGTGCCCCGCCCATATCTTCCATATATGGTCGTTTTAAAACTGTGGCTGACATGACTAAGGATCCATTTCGCGTTCTGGATACACGTCATATACGTCATATACACGTCAGCTCACAAAAGCCTCATGAAATTAAACATCATTAAATCCAACTTTGTGGCTTCGGTTTGTCAGCAGAACGAATTCGCTATGCGGTGCTGCAGCTCTGGATCAGCCAGCGCTGCACAGCCAAGACAAAAGCACGACACAGGAGCAGACGCCACTGGGTGGCACCCTCGTCTGCGCCGCGCTCGTAAAGCCGAGTCAAACATCAAAGCCGTGCTGCTCCTGGGCTAATGGAGGATAAATGAGCCTTATGTTCCACAGAACACTCCAACCTCTCACAACTGCTCCACCCCTCTCCTCCCTGTCTCCCTCTCATTCTGTTCTTCTCACCTCCACCCCTCTCCTCCCTGTCTCCCTCTCATTCTGTTCTTCTCACCTCCACCCCTCTCCTCCCTGTCTCCCTCTCATTCTGTTCTTCTCACCTCCACCCCTCTCCTCCCTGTCTCCCTCTCATTCTGTTCTTCTCACCTCCACTCTCTCGCTCTTTCCCTCTGCTCCACCCTCCCCTCTCTCTCTGTCATTCTCTTGTTCTCTCCTCCTCTCCCTCGTGCTCTCTCTCTTCATCTCTCCTTCACTCTGTCCTCTTCTTTATCTGTTGTTCTGCTGCTCCTCTACCCTCTCCTCCCTGGTTCTCTCACTCTCTTTCACTCTCCTCCATTCCTCTCTCATCCCTTTCTCCTGTTCTCTCTCCTCTACCCCTCTCTTCCATTCCTCTCTCCTCCCTCTTTCTCTCTCACATCTAAATCCATCTGCTCCAATTCGCATGCGTGAAATCGGCTACTCATAAATTTAGCAATAAAAGAATGAGACAAAGAGACAAACAAAGCAACAAACACAACCCCACCTCAGACATCTGAGCTGAATTACCCAAACAGCATTAATGTCCGATTAAGAGTTTTGTTTCTGCCAAATGACATCTTATTCCAAACATACACTGAGTCGCCTTCATCAACACCATCATCATCGCCTTCATCAACACCATCATCATTGTCTTCTTCCTCACCATCATCTCTTTCTTGTGCACCTTCAAGATCTACAGAGTGGGCTTTGCTATGGTGGATGTTGGGAGGTATGTTGGGTCTTCAGTGCTTTCTGGTTTAACCAACCCAGATTTGGGCTTGTAGTCATTCTGATGCAAACCACCACTGGAATACCAGTCATTCACCACCCACCAACGCTGGTGTTAGGTTACACCATGAGAAGACAGAGTAACACCAGTGTGAGGTTACACCATGAGGATGCAGAGTAACGCTGGTGTTAGGTTACACCATGAGACGGCAGAGTAACACCGTAGGGCTAAATGGTAAAACTGAGAGGGGGTTGGTAAACACAGATGGAGAGCTTGGCTGACCAGGCCTTGAGAGAGTGGTGCACAGCAGAGGCAGAAAGCCGGCAGAGGAGAGCAAGATAATTACTACGGACACGCTGCCATATGCTCCATAATAAAAACGTTGCTCTGTTTGTTTTGGCTTTCTTGTGCTGGGGGGTGGAGATTTGGCAAGAAGTTTACAAAACACAGCAGAAGTGCGTTCAGATGGGAGCCGCCAGTGGAATGAGGCATCAACACACCGCCACTCCCTGCCTGCTCTTCTAATGGATTATTATTTTAATCACACCCTTTTGGTGCAGCACTGCTAGATACAGCACAGCCCCCCCGGAGCGCCGCTCCACGCCTACGTGTCCTGTAATGGTGACACCAAACACATGAAAATGGCATTGCCCACATCGTCCCTGCCATCCCTGCCTGTGTCCCTGTGTCCCTGCCTGTGTCCCTGCATTCCTGCCTGTGTCCCTACATTTCTGCCTGTGTCCCTGTGCCCCTGCATTCCTGCCTGTGTCCCTGTGTCCCTGCATTCCTGTGTTTCAGCATGCGTGTGTCCCTGCGTTCCTGTGTCCCTGCATTTCTGTCCCTGTGTTCCTGCATTCATATGTCCCTGTGTCTCCGTGTTCCTGCATTCCTATGTCCCTGTGTCCATCTGTTGCTGCATTCCTGTGTCCCTGCTCTCCACGCCGTCCCCTCGTCCATGCCGATCCTGCACCCGTGCTGTCCCTTCATCCCGCTGTAAACAGGTTTCCATGTGTCCCTCCCTGTCAGTGAGAGCAGCGTCTCCCCCAGCCTCTTCCAAACCTCCTGGCCTCTCTGAACATTCCTGCTTTCCTAGCTTGGGAAGTGGACGTTCACGTTGGAGTGCTGACAGCTGAGCTAGCGCACGCCTTTCCCTCCTGCCAGTCCACACAGGTGATTTATTCAGACGGGCAGACTACAGCTGGATCCCTCTGGTGAAGACTTACAGTAGAAACACCTCAGGCTAGAAATAGCCAAGCGAGACTGTCCCTGTTTGTTGGTGATGTGAGAGAACTTACCAGCCAAATGAGAGGAGTTTACGATTCATACCGCTAGCGTGCACAATGACATGAATGTCATTCAAACTTTCAAGTGTTCAGATATAAAAACCAGAAGCCACTAGATATTCACTGAGGAGAGACATCATCACAAATGGCAACTCCCAGACACACCTGAGCCATAACTGATCACTGCACACTACACTCTGAAGCAGCATGATGCTGAGCATCTCCTACCAGCTTCCTTTACCTGTGAGCAAGGATTGTTTCCTTCAATTTGCTCATCCAAAGTAGTTTTTTAAGATGAAAAAGAATCATATTTTCTGGATTTCCTTCATGTAATCTACACCAGGCTATAATCCATCGCCATGTTTGTTATGTGGATTTTGTGGGGGATGTGCATTTGAATGAATCTAGCAGGCTCATACGAGAGATCATGAAGTCTAATAGTTCAATAATAATGACTTGAATATTGTCGCTGAGTGGAGAGTCTTTGATCTCTCTCTAAGCATCTGTGGCACAGTGTGTGGTTTACAGCAGTAGTGTGACATGGCGTAGAGGAGCTCAAATAACTACAGCATGAAGGGTGTGGGGAGAGGAGAGAGAGAGATGGAGGGAGAGAGAGAGGGAGAGGGAGAGAGAGAGAGGGAGAGAGAGAGAGAGAGAGGGAGAGAGAGAGAGAGAGAGAGAGGAGAGAGAGAGAGAGAGAGGGAGAGAGAGAGAGAGAGAGAGAGAGGGAGAGAGAGAGGGAGAGGGAGAGAGAGGGAGGGAGAGAGAGGGAGGAGAGAGAGAGGGAGAGGAGAGAGAGGAGAGAGAGAGGGAGAGGAGAGAGGAGAGAGAGAGAGAGAGAGAGGAGAGAGAGAGAGAGAGAGAGAGAGAGAGAGAGAGAGAGAGAGAGAGAGAGAGAGAGAGAGAGAGAGAGAGGGAGGAGAGAGAGAGGGAGAGGGAGAGAGGGAGAGAGAGAGAGAGAGAGGGAGAGGGGAGAGATAGAGAGAGAGAGAGGGAGAGAGAGAGAGAGGAGAGCCATGGGTGGAGTACAGCAGAGAGGGAGCCGTATGTACGGATGGATCCGTAAGTGAATGTTTCATTTGTATGTGTGAGAGTGTGTGTCTACGAGCCATGTTGTTAAAAGATAAGAGGTGCCCTCAGAGGCCGCAACACAGACCTGTCTACACATTACAGAGACACACACACACACACTCACACACACACAAACACACTTCGTCCCTCTGTGTTTTGTAAGAGAGTAAGTAGATGTATCACATATCACCAGTCTGAACAAGCTTGGCATGTTCGACGTACACAACCCCCATCATGCTTCACCAACCTGCCCTTCACAACAGGCGCTATCGGCTGCTTTATGTCTCTTGGATCAATTGGTCAATGTCGTTAATATTGTTATTATTACTATTATTACCCAATAGTGGCAGTATTGAACTGAGTGGAGCTGATCCACTTCTTTTTTTGTCCCCGAGGGGCAATTAATTTCTCTGTAATATAAAACGTAAAACATCACAAACAGCAACCGGCAAACAGAATTTGATAATAATAAAAAAATCTTCATAAAAATGAGCCCGTGTTAAACAACAGTTAATCTAGATGAATAAATGAACCCGATGGCTGCTGGGGTAAATCCCAGATAACGTTACCCCGGGGGTAACAGTCCCAAGGTGCTGCTGAAGGGTGGTTCACTACACAGTGGCATTTATATGGCCTGTTGTTTGTAAAATGAAGCCAAAGACCTCAGCGGAAGACAAATAATGCACTGAACGTACTTCCTGTTGGAGAGATACAATATAGCAACTTAGTCGTCAGGGTTACGGAGATGCGCATCTAACCGGAGACGTATTTGAGTCACTGTCACTACAACACAGTGGACTGAACGCAAACTCTGCCAGCTCGTTAGGTTAGCAGAACTGTAGCACCACCCGCACACACCACCCGCCCGCACACACCACCCGCCCGCACACACCACCCGCACACACCACCCGCCCGCACACCACCCGCACACACAGCCTTTACCATGCAGCTCTGTAGCACCACCCGCACACACAGCCTTTACCATGCAGCTCTGCAGCACCACCCGCACACACCACCCGCACACACCACCCGCCCGCACACACCACCCGCACACACAGCCTTTACCATGCAGCTCTGCAGCACCACCCGCACACACCACCCGCATGCACACACCACCCGCCCCGCACACACCACCCGCCCGCACACACCACCCGCACACACAGCCTTTACCATTTACCATGCACACACCAGCTCTGCAGCACCACCCGCACACACCACCCGCACACACCACCTGCCCACACACCACCCGCACACACCACCTGCCCACACCACCCGCACACACAGCCTTTAACATGCAGCTCTGCAGCACCACCCGCACACACCACCCGCATGCACACATCACCCGCCCGCACACACCACCCGCCCACAGACACCACCCGCCCACAACACCCGCCCGCACACACAGCCTTTACCATGCAGCTCTGCAGCACCACCCGCACGCACACACCACCCGCCCACAGACACCACCCACACACAACACCCGCCCGCACACACAGCCTTTACCATGCAACTCTGCAGCACCACCCGCACACACACACTACCCGCCCACACACACACAGCCTTTACCATGCAGCACAACAGTGACAGGCATCTCCGCTCACTGCACAACCGGGGAAGAGAGCAGGAAGCCCGGTGAACCGGGGGACGATTCTACCCCTGCTCACAGAAACACGGCCTCTCAGGTATCCGGCTGGCTTCCTGTGGAGACCTCAATAAAACTCCTCTTTATGAGACCCAAGCACGCCCCACTCACCCCTAACGCCTGGCGGGAAAGGGGAGGGCGGGTGGGGGCCGGTATCACCTCCGCCCTGTAATCACATCCTGGGGAATTTACTCTGGCCCTGTTGGCTTGCCGTAATGCAATGGATAAGAGATTAGAGAGGGCCTCATAGCTCCGGTCCTCAGCGCTTTAATGAGTGTGTAATGGAAGCCGTGTGGGGGGGGCAGACGCCCCGCAGGGGGAGACAGGAGTGGGAAGGAGGAGGGGGGAGAGGAGGAGGTGACGCTCACAGGCGGAGCCGTGCTGAGGAGTTATTGCTCCTGCGACTGCTGAGGCCTCCCTAACCGAGGAGGAGGACGTCCTGATGAGAACAGCAGGAAGAGGAGGTTCAGGATTGAGCTTGAAATCATTCCTGGGGGCTCTGGGCAAAAAGACACTATAGTTGGGGAATAAAGCGCTGAGTAGGGCATGAGGAGGAGGGCGGGCAGGGGAGGAGGACTGCGCATTTATATTCATAAATAAATCACATAAGAGACGTTTGTGGTCTTCTGGAGAGGCAAGCAGGTGTAGCTATGAACCAGTGATTCTGGAGCCCTGTGGATCAGCCGAGTTCTGACTCGACCCGTTCTAAATCACGCCGTCTTAAGGCTCCTGATTCGTCCTGTGTGATCTGACCCCCTCCCCCCCAAGCTCATCAACGATCTGAAATGAAAGAAATCCCGTCTCAGGAACGAAGGTCGTGCGCACTGACAAATGAGTAGATGGCGATTCGATCTGTGTACACGAGCAGGAGAAACGCCCTGATACCAGCGCCTTGTTCCCGCGCCCGTCCGTCTGCTAGGGAGAACCGCACACAAGCGGCGGGTAAACAAACAAAGCCTCTCGGGCGTGTGCAGGCTGGGGCGCGTGTGCAGGCTGGGGCGCGTGTGCAGGCCGGGGCGCGTGTGCAGGCCGGGGCGCGTGTGCAGGTCTGCAGAGAGGCACTGAGCCAAATGCTGGTTTGCACTGATGTGTCTGCATTAATCACCGAGCAGATGTTTTTAAGTGTGTGTTTCAGGTTAGTGTGTGTGTGTGTGTGTGTTTAAAGCAGTCATGATCCCAGCTAGCAGTTGTAGACAGCACCATGTGTCGCGACCTTCCTGGGTTCACATGTCGGCGCACTGGAATAAACCTGTCAGAGGCGGTTAGCTACGGTCATGGCCAGGCGCCATGCCAACCACCCCTGCTGGAGCTGCCACCCAGGAGATAGTGGCCATGGGAGCTGGGCCAGATGCAGGACCCAGGGGGCACCAGGACCCAGGGGACACCAGGACCATGGGGATACCAGGACCCAGGGGAAATCAGGACCCAGGGGAAATCAGGACCCAGGGGAAATCAGGACCCAGGGGGCACCAGGACCATGGGGCACCTTCCTAAAGCCCAAAAAGACATCTACACCGCACCTCCAGAATGCTGAATCAGACATCTACACCACAAACACTCACAAACACTTGACCTACAGCAACAAACCCACAGGAACAACTTCTCAACTCTTCTAAAGTTGTCACACCTATCTACCTGCTGACCTACGAAGGCAAACCTGGATCTGCTGCCTCTTGCCTGCCTGACGCCCCACATCATAACCAACCTGACAGAGTGGGCGTCGCCCCACATCATAACCAGCCTGACAGTGTGGGCGTCGCCCCACATCATAACCAGTCTGACAGTGTGGGCGTCGCCCCACATCATAACCAGTCTGACAGTGTGGCACCCCACATCAACCCCTGACATCATAACCAGTCTGACATTTGGGCGTCATAACCAGTGTCTGACCCCACATCATAACCTGCCTGACAGTGTGGGCGTCGCCCCACATCATAACCTGCCTGACAGTGTGGGCGTCGCCCCACATCATAACCAGCCTGACAGTGTGGGCGACATGCCTCCAGACTCACGTGTCCCAGCGTATAAATATATACACACATATAGGACTTCGGTTTGGACGGGTGCAAGTAGCAAGACACTCGTATGTGTGTGTGTGTGTGTGTGTGTTTGTATGTGTACATATGCATACAAATAACATTCTCTATAGTTTAAGTACCCTTTAGTTAAGTACCCTTAACCTCCATGGAGACAGTAAAGCATGTGTGTACGTTGCTCTGGACCACATCTTCTGAATGCTGCTGTATGTAACTGTAACTGTGGCTCTGCTAAAGCTCCAATTCATCACACCTGCACCAGGTAATTAAAGGACCTGTAAGTCCGTAATCAGCTGGCCCAGCAGTGGCGGCTGAGGTCTGGTGCTGAAGCACTCAACTCTGAAGATCTGCTGAATCATCTGCTATACGTCAGTAGAGCAGCAGACCCTAGCGGCCCTCTCCCACACCTGTGTGCTCTTGTCTTGTGTGCACTGCTACACTTGATCCAGGTAATCAGAAGGCAGAGACTGTGAGTCACTGGTAAAGATGAGGCAGGTGCAACTGGGAGTCACTGGTAAAGATGAGGCAGGTGCAACTGGGAGTCACTGGCAGCTACTTACATATTCTCCGTACGAGTCCTGCACTACTGGAGGAGGCGGTCTGTACCCCACGGGGGGAGGAGCTCCACGCCCTCTCTGTGCAGGAACGCCTCTTCCTCTGCTGGCGGGAACCCGGCTGGGCGGGGCTCCTCTTGGCGCCACCCCCCGGGGAACTGCAGCCTGGGGAGGAGGAACACCTCCTCTGCTCCTGCCAACACAGCAAACATGGCCCAAAAGAATACGTTTGCATTAAACCTTAACGCCATCAGGAAACTGCCAGGCCATTAAATACACTGTGATATACTAGAAGCATTGACACATATATATTGTAATTGAAACAGATTATCATTGTATACAGAGGTAGCAGATAAAAAACAGTGCTTGCTTTTTACTGAGTATATTATACTGTAATAAAAATAAAACTGTTACTACAGTGTAATATTCTTAGTAAAAAGTAGTCAGTACTTGTAGTTAAGTTTGCATGAACACGAGCTTCCTTTTGCTTCCTTTTGCTTCCTTTTGCTTCCTGTGAGGGTCATTTTGTGTAATTACATTCCTGTAACCTTTTTTCAAGTGTTGCTCAGTGGGTGATGAGTGGTTGACATGACATCACAGACTGAACCCGGCCTAGGGGCGTTACCCAGCATCCTCCATCCAGGGGGCATTACCCAGCATCCTCCTGCTGGAGGGCGTTACCCATCATCCTCCATCCAGGGGGCATTACCCAGCATCCTCCAGCTGGAGGGCATTACCCAGCATCCTCCTGCTGGAGGGCATTACCCATCATCCTCCATCCAGGGGGCATTACCCAGCATCCTCTAGCCAGGGGGCATTACCCATCATCCTCCATCCAGGGGGCATTACCCATCATCCTCCATCCAGGGGGCATTACCCAGCATCCTCCAGCCAGGGGGCATTACCCATCATCCTCTATCCAGGGGGCATTACCCAGCATCCTCCATCCAGGGAGCATTACCCAGCATCCTCCAGTCGAGGTGTGCTACCCAGTCAAGCTCACGTGTGCCTGCCACCCTGCTGCATCGATTGGTTATTAAATAAGCTATTCGTGTGGGAAGGCAGATCTATCTCCATTTCAAGGGCTGTGTTTAGGCGATTAGTTCAGACACAATCACTATTATGAATCAATCCAATCAGCAGGTCGGGTTTCGGGCCTCCGACTGACCAAAGCCCCAAACGCGGTGGCGGCCGGCGTGAGGCCCCTCCTGCCCGCCGCACCACATCGATCTGGGCGCTCTGCACTGCCCGGCCTGTGCGTTCACAACACGCTCACGTGGATGCGGGAAGACAAGCTGCTGGAATTGTTTGTGCAAATATATTCAGAGGGTTGTGATATATATATAGGCCACCCTGCCATGAGACGTCCTTACTGCTCTCTA
>JAGXOD010001380.1:1635000-1715000 GCA_020368025.1 Brachyhypopomus occidentalis
CCGTCTGCTAAAATCTGAACAACATCTCCTAAATATCGCAAGCGTCTGTTTTCTATTGGTCTGTCAGAATATTTCCATCCACCGTGATCAGACTTTTGTTGGGTTTTGAATTGAAAGTGAACTGTTTTGAACAGAGTATCTAAATGCAAAATGTGCTGCAGTTGTACAGACGTTTGAATGTGAGAAGCATTTGTGAATTTTGGAAGCAGTGATTGAAATGCCTGTAGGACTGTTTGTGTCAAAGCAATGCAATACAGACAGTTCAGTTCAGATAATCTATTGATATGGTGAATGCATGAAGAGCTTAGAAATAGTGCATATAAAACTATATATATATATATATATATATATATACACACATACATATATATGAGTGTGTGTGATCTAATTATGTTGTTCCTTTAAGGGAGGTTCTAATTAGCTAATGAGACACTAATTTTCCAGACAGATGTGGTGTTTATTGAGGACAGGTTATCTGTGCTAACGCACTGCGTGTACACACGTGTGTGTGTGTGTGTGTGTGTGTATGTCTTGGAGATTACAAACACTGCAAACAGACATCAGCAAGCAAATTATAAAGTGTAAATATAAGACTGCAATGGAACGCTTGAAATATTAGGCTATAAGAACATAAACTAAGAACACAGGCGATCTAAGAACACAGGCGATCTAAGAACACAGGCGATCTAAGAACATAGACGATCTAAGAACACAGGAGATCTAAGAACACAGGCGATCTAAGAACATAGACGATCTAAGAACACAGGCGATCTAAGAACATAGACGATCTAAGAACATAGACAATCTAATAACACAGGAGATCTAAGAACACAGGAGATCTAAGAACACAGGCGATCTAAGAACATAGACGATCTAATAGCACAGGCGATCTAAGAACATAGACGATCTAAGAACACAGGTGATCTACAAAAACAGAAGGAGAAAGGAAGAAAAAGAAGCAGAAGAAGGGATGATAGAGAGAGAGAGAGACAATGAGAATTTAGGAATGAGAAACACCTATCAGCCCAAATCAGAACCTTCAGCTGCACCTGACCTGTCCAATCTCCAGTGCCCACACACCACAGCCAATCAGCAACAGCAGGGCTCGCCTCCCTGGCCCCTCCCCTCTACTCCATAGCCCCTCCCCTCCAAAGAACTTGCCATCTCTTACTAAGCCTATGATGTGCTAGCTTCTCTGACAGGCATATATGGTCTACTCCACCGTAGTGCAGCAAATGTAGCGAAGCCCCTGTCCATGTATGGAGACATCAAAGCAGTGAGAGGACTAGCTCTGGTTTCCTAGTCACCAGTGTCTTCAGGACGAGAGCAGGAGGGCCCGAGGACAAACGTCCCGTGTCCAACACTGTTACCCTCCAACAAAGAAGGCTTTGCAGATCACGTTTTACGAGACATTCTTCATTTATGGAGAATGACAGAAGAACAATATGAAAAATGCTCTGATATAAATCATCGGATCATTCTGACACATAGCTGTCACGGGAGCCATTTTAATCTGAAGCCATCTTTAGTAAGACGAAGAGAGATCAGGAAAAAAAGTAGATTTTCTGCTGTGGTGTATTATCAACATTAGATATTTCAGAAGTAATGCTGTCGAACCAGAGACATGTTTACCCCTCAGGGGTGTGTAGCCCCACACTCCTTCTGTATAGAGCTGAAGTTTGAATAGCTGCACAGAAACCGCATTTTGACTTCCGTTTTGTATAGACCATTAACTTATTTTAAAAAAATCTATATATAAGAATTCATTACAGACTTGTACATAGAAATGTACAAGCTGTTTGCTCTACCTCAGTGATTCCATAGATACATGTATAAGAAACAGCTCCTATGGGGTGAACGGTATAAGGGTTGTATTAATGTCTTAACACTGTCATGAAAGCTCGATGTCAGCTGATGTAAGCAGTATTTCTGATTACACTGATCACTTCACTGAAAACAAAAATGACCGAAACTGTCCTGGGATTTGTATGCAAACATTTAAATGAGGTATGCCTGTACGGACCAATCAACAATCGTCTCTACGAAGATGTGGCCCCTTCCTGCCAATCACGCTGAGCGTGCGCCGCATGTACGGCAGGCAGTGATGGATGTTGTGATGAGGGCTGGTGTGCACCTTCCTGGTGGAGCTAGAACCAGCCTGCTGCTACAGTGCTGAAACCGTGCTGCTCCAGACACCTGCTGTGAGCAGACAGCGAATATGAATACGAGAGGAAGTCACACGAGAGGCGGCCGGAGCTGTTGGTGAGAACAGGAAACCGGCCCGATGTTCTGGAAGCTTCCATCACGTTATGTCTCATCTGTCATCGTAGCCTCAGCGAATGTGGTTGACCAGGCTCACACACACACACACCCACACACACACGCTTGTGTATTTCAGTATAAGTCTTAACTCAGTGTTTACTGTATAATTAAGTTTATAATATTTAGATTTTTTATAAAGTTTTATATGGTTTTCTTTTATTTGAGAATATTTGTCAAACGACTGCTAGAGAGACAAGCAGTTTAATGTCTTTTCTCACTTCCCACTTCTCATCTCCACGAGCTAATAGGCCTTCTCCAGACGGCTCAGGTGTGTCGGATCGGAGCACACACAGCGCTCTGCAGTGCTGCCATCCAAGTGCAGTCCTGCCTCCCTGCTCTGACGACATGCCTGCAGGACATCTGTCTGACGTCCCGCACAAGCGGGGTAAGATGGAAGTGAAAATAATTACTGAAGCCTTGGAAGTGCGGTGCTACCAATCAGCTGCTACGGTGTGGGGTTAATGAGGACGGTGTGGATGGTGTGGGGTTAATGAGAAAGGTGTGGTAGGTGTGGGGTTAATGAGGAAGGTGTGGTAGGTGTGGTATTAATGAGGAAGGTGTGGTAGGTGTGGGGTTAATGAAGGTGTGGTAGGTGTGGGGTTAATGAGGAAGGTGTGGTAGGTGTGGTATTAATGAGGAAGGTGTGGTAGGTGTCTGTCTCTCTCTTCCTCTATCTCTCTCCATCTCTCTCTCCTTCTCACTCTCCACATCTCCCTCCCTCCCTCCTTCCCCCTCTCAGAATGCCAAGGCCAGGGCTCTTCTTTATGTTTCACCCCCCACACCCCACACCCCTCACACACCCGTCCCCTGGTGAGTATTGATCGTTCCAATCATAAGGTACAGGCAGAAGTCCTGGAAGAGTGGAGCGACCGAAGTCTCTTCTCAATTGCAGCATGAGTTATGGTGCGATGGAACAATTTGCCTAAATGTATCACCTCAGTTTTGCCATGCTGGGCAGAGCGCTTTTAGCACTGCATGTTCAATTTGTGACATTTTTAAAATGAATTTTTCATGTTTGTGTAAATTTTTTTCATGTTTGTGTAAATTATTCCATGTTTGTGTAAATGTACTTTGTTTAACTATTTTATCTTTGTTTTATATTTTATCTTTCCACTCTGAATATGTGCTATACAAAGCGTAGTGGAGAGGAGGTGAGGGGAGGAGAGGAGACAGAGGAGAGGATGGGGAGAGAGGAGGAGAGAGAGGAGAGGAGGAGAGAGAAGGAGAGAGAGGAGAGAGAGAAGGAGAGGAGGAGGGAGAGGAAAGGAGGAGGGAGAGGAGGAGAGAGAGAGGTTACCTTCTCTTTGTCTCTCATGGAGCCTTTGCCGAGGATGGACATCTTGGTGAGTGTGTCCTCCTGTAGTCTCTTTAGGGAGTTCCCCCGGGGTCCAAGCAGTTTGCCCACAAAATTAAACTGCAAACACACACACACACACACAGAAACACACACACACACTGCTAGATAATGTTTCTGTTACGGGGCATAATTAACAAAAATAATTGCAAAAACACATTTGCCAATACTTTTCACTCTCCTGGGGGAAAGTAAAGAGTTATCATGTGTCAGACATGTAATGTCAACAACAGGTTTATGTTTATTATATAATATACACAAACTATTTTATATGAAATCCTGTTGCATTTACCACTCTCTAAATCTTTAAAACACATACATTTATTTTTCTGAATAACCTGGACTACCAGTTTATGAAATAAAAACAAACCACCAGTTGTAATTTCAGAAATAAGGTCTCTATGTAAAAGTATGCAGGGTGTCCAGTAATGAGACCCTGAACTCCTCGCATCACAGGCCAGTACAACTGTGCATTTCACACGGAACCGCTGAGTCCCACAGAGAACCACTGAGCTCATTGTGTAGAATCAAAATCACACAGACTGGAGTGATACACTTTTTAGTCCAATACAGACGTATCACTAACACAACCCCAATACCCCAGATGTATCACTAACACAACCCCAACACCAACACCCCAGATGTATCACTAACACAACCCCAACACCATCACACTCAGTGTAGATTAGATCAGACATAAACTTATGACATATATATCTACCTAAATTCACACTACATGAATGTGAGACTCATGCAATTACACAATTACCACACTTGTCAATAATCTCAGATTTCACTAATGGCTATAAACAAAACACCTTTGCTCATTTCTGTCAAATGTAATATTTAACAGCTTTAAAATAGCTGTCAGTCAGTAAGGACACAGCAGTGCTGCAGATGTACTGTACTCACAGAGGGTGAGAGTCTAGTGGGTAGTGTGTGTGCAAAGCTCTGTTATTCTACATTTGTGCATTGCTATTGATTTAGCTGTGAGGTGTTTAGCAGTGTAATCTCTGGAGATTAAGTGCTGCAAACAAACAGAGGGGCATAATCTGGACATTAAACACAGTGCTAAGCTCTTATTAGAGCTCATCCTTTATGAGCGTATGCACACACACACGCACACACACACACACACACAAACACACACAATGTTAGCCTTCACATGAACAAGCCTCTTAAGTATGATTGACAACTTATCTGTGTAGCTTTGCCAGGCTGTGGGTGGTATAAATGTGATTAATGTAACTGAGGTTTCCAGGATTTGGGCACTGAAGAAAGTCTGCACGACTAAACTGGGATGTGCAATCTTGGGGACAATACCTGAGGTATCTAAAAAGTAGCCTACTCTTTAAAAAAATGAATTAGTGTGTGTGTGTTTGTGCGTGTGTGTGTGTGTGTGTCTTCCAAGATGGCAATGACAGCAAAGGAGAAGGCAGCATGCAAAGAGAAACAGATGAGAGAGAAAATGAGAGAATGACAGAGACCAAAACATGAGAGAAAGTGAAGGAGAGAAAGTAGAAAGTGGGAGAGGGAGAGATAGAGCGAGGGAGAGAGAGAGAGGAAGAGAGAGAGAGAGAGAGAGAGAAAGAGAGAGAGGGAGAGAATGATTAAAAAGTCACTGGATCCAGGTAGAAAGAGACGTATGATTAATCAAAGCGCTCTGAGGGGGGTGTAGAGCAGAGGACACCCAACTGAGAAGCCTTTTCATCATTCCCTCAAACAGTACCACAGAGAGAGAGAGAGAGAGAGAGAGGGAAGACAAGAGAGAGAAAAAATGTGTGTTTAAATCTCAACAGTGCTCACACCTGCTGCCCTCAGCACTGCCTCTCTCTCTCTCTCTCTCCTTCCCTCTCTCTCTCTCATTCCCTCTCCCTCTCCTTCCCTCTCTCTCTCTCTCTCTCTCTCTCTCTCTCATATACTTCAGCAGGATATGTCACAGGTTACTATGCCACTGATAGGTAGTGCATGTTGTGATATCACCATATAAGGAGAGCCTGTGGGAGGGCCCTGCAGACCCTGTGACTGTCCGTGTGGGTCATTCCACAGAACACTAGAGTGCTGCGTGGTGTCCAGAGAGGGTCTGGACCCCTCGGCTGTCCGGCCTCCACAGAAGCTGCGTGTGCTTCAGTTCAGTTCCACTCAAACAGGAAGGCAAGTTGCGGTCAGGATCGCACCATGAGACGGCTCCCGTGGACGGGAGTGGGGCGACCCGCGAAACAGACAGCTGTGTGTATATGTACAGTGGAATTATGCAGCATGTTCTGATGATCTAGCCAGCCTCAGTGTGTTAATGCCACAGACAGAGAGAGAGAGAGAGAGAGAGAGAGAGCGAGGGAGAGAGAGAGGGAGAGAGGGAGAGAGAGATGGGAAATAATTTAAGACCAAACAGGATTTTATCTTTATATCTCCTGCCATATAACTCATTATGAATTCATTTCATTAGCACAATAAGGTGCAGAATGGAGATCATTCATTCATCCACAAACATACGATTAGGAATCAGAGTTTCAGCCTGTTCACAAAGACAACAGGTTAGAATGGTCCATATTTTACTTAACATTTTTTTAAAATAAATTTAAATAAAATAAAAAATAAACCAATTCATAAATTAATTCATGCATAAATAAATATTAAAAAGGCTGTATTTGGTCCTGTCAGTGTGCACATGTGTGTGCATGTGATAGAATGTGTGTGTGTGTGTGTGTGTGTGTAAGACACACAATATTAAACAGAAGGAGAATAAACAAGAAGGTATAGAGACAGAGAGGAAGAGAGAGATGAGACAAAGATGAAGAGAGATGGAGAGGCAGAAATGAGAGAAATGAGACAGAGATGAAGAGATGGAGACAGAGAGACATATGGAGAGGCAGAAATGAGACAGAAATGAGACAGAGATGAAGAAACAGACAGATAGATGAAGAGACAGAGATGAAGAGAGTGAGAACAGGCGGATAATGTCCTCTCTGGGACCCTCAGGTCAGGACGCAGAAGCCACACACACACGCACACACACACACACACACACACACACACACACATACACATACACATACAAATACACACATTTTTGTTTATCAAAATTGTTATTGTTGGTCTTTTTTGCTTGCAGTCTATTTACTTTTTAAAAAGACAAAATTAAACTTTACATTTAAAAAGCTTTGGAAGCTCCTTATCACGAACGTGTGTTCATGCTGCTTATTTGGTGTTTTACTGCTGGGTCCCAGAATCCTCTGGTGTTATTTTCCTAAAGCTTGGCGCTGTATCTTAAAGAAACCAACACCCATGAAAGGACCTCAATTTACCATCAAACTTCTTACTGCAAATGAATTAAATACCCATTTAACGTTTCACATATAGACAGAGAAAGCACCTCCCCCTCCCCTCGCCTGCCACTGCCATCATGTCACAGGATCACGTCAGAAGTGGATCCAAAGTGGCTGATTGCAGCACACCTAAAGTTGCCCTGTGGGGCACGGAGGGGTGAGTAAGATGGGTGGGTGAGAGGGGCGGTAGGGGGGCTAGAAGGCGGAGAGAGGGGGTCTAGAGGGGCTAGAGGGGGGAGAGAGGGGGTCTAGAGGGACTAGAGAGGGGGTCTAGAGGGGCTAGATGGGGGAGAGAGGGGGTCTAGAGGGGCTAGAGGGGGGAGAGAGGGGGTCTAGAGGGGCTAGATGGGGAGAGAGGGGGTCTAGAGGAACTAGAGGGGGGAGAGAGGGGGTCTAGATGGGCTAGATGGGGAGAGAGCGGGTCTAGAGGGACTAGAGGGGGTCTAGAGGGACTAGAGGGGGTCTAGAAGGGCTAGAGGGGGTCTAGATGGGCTAGATGGGGAGAGAGTGGGTCTAGAGGGACTAGAGGGGGTCTAGAAGGGCTAGAGGGGGTCTAGATGGGCTAGATGGGGAGAGAGTGGGTCTAGAGGGACTAGAGGGGGTCTAGAGGGGCTAGAGGGGGTCTAGAAGGGCTAGAGGGGGTCTAGAGGGGGTCTAGAGGGGGGAGAGAGGGGGGAGGGAGGGGCTCTAGAGGGGGTCTAGAGGGTCTAGAGGGGATAGAGGGGGGAGAGGAGTAGCGGGGGGCCCTCCGCCTGCTCGGGGTCACACGGAGCAAATTGAATTCGTCTTCCACATCCAGCCATGAGCGATCCAAGCTCGCGCATCACCGTCTGCTTGTCTGCTCCGGCGGATGGGGGAGGCTTTTCAGCGTCTGACGCGCTGAGAGTAAGCACGTCAGATTAGCCTTCCTGCTCCGCTGCAGATAAACCGGACCAGCCCATCATTACGACGCGCCTTAATCCGGAGGACTGAGACGCCCTGACATTCACCCGAGACATCTTCATTAACCAGAACTGGCCCAGAATCATTTTTTTGAGCATTGTGGTTGAAAGGTAGTGCTACGCTATCCTGGCTAGAACTTGTGCTCCAGGCTGGTTGTCAGTCAAAGAGGCCATTCAGAGTGTGAAAGGTCTGGGAAGTGACACCCTGCCTACAGTTTCCATCCCTATTGCCTGAGACCTACAGGAGGGCTGAAAAGCTCTCGGGCACTCACACCTCTCCTCTTGGTGAGGTTTTGTTCGACTAGTAAATAACAGCAAAATTGTGTGTGTGTGTGTGTGTGTGTGTGTGTGTGTGTGTGTGTGTGTGTGTGTGTGTGTGTGTGTGTGTGTGTGTGTGTGTGTGTGTCTGTGTGTGTGTGTGTGTGTGTGTGTGTGTGTGTGTGTGTGTGTGTGTGTGTGTGTGTGTGTGTGTGTGTGTGTGTGTGTGTGTGTCTGTGTGTGTGTGTGTATTCTGAGACACATTCCCACTGGTTCCCTCTGGGCCATCAACACATCATGCTCTATCACACACACATTTCTCTCCCACTTTATCACTCTTAATGCACCGTACGGATATGTGTGTGTGTGTGTGTGTGTGTGTGTGAGAGAGAGAGCTCTGATGGCCTTTCTCCTAAAGAGCTCCACAATACTCCACATTAGGTTCAGGTTGGATCCTCAGCTGTGCCACGTGCTGCCTATGGGAGGGTAAATGGGATCCAACACAAGGGAAGGAGGTTTATCTTAAATACACTAAACTAAGTCAAAGAAAATGCACTTTTTTGTTTGTTTGCTACAGTGCCATTTCATCCAGACACACAACACTATATATTTTAAATGATAAAATTAGAACTTAGAACGGCTGATACGAAGAAATCGGGTTGGTCAGGAGACTTTAAAGGGCAGCTGGCCTTTATCACGCACTGCAGAACTGTACTGAGCCACTCTGTGTGACGAATCTCAGACTCCAGAACCAGTATACACTGACCTGAAAAGGTATGTACTTGCCTCAACCAGTATGTGCTGGCCTGAACCAGTATGTGCTGGCCTGAACCAGTATACACCGGTCTGAACAAGTATATCTTGGCCTGAACCAGTATGTATTGTGTGTTTAAATCACTGTGTTCTGGTCTGAGCCAATATGTACTATTTTAAATCACTGTGTTCTGGTCTGAGCCAGTATGTACTACTTTAAAATCACTGCGTTCTGGTCTGAGCCAGTATGTACTACTTTAAATCACTGTGTTCTGGTCTGAGCCAGTATGTACTACTTTAAATCACTGTGTTCTGGTCTGAGCCAGTCCATGCTGCCTAAGACAGGCCACATGGTGATGTCACCCAGTGACAGAATGTCCCACCGCACTGGGGAAGGCCGAGGAATAAATGAGCAGAAACATATCCACCGGGATAGCATGGTTAATGATGTGCGTGTGTGTGTGTGTGTGTGGAGTAACATTAGGACGGGGAAGCATCTTAACAAATACATTAGGAACAGGGTATTATATCTGTGTGTGTGTGTGTGTGTGTGTGTGTGTGTGTTCGTGTGTCTTTTTCGCTTTCCTATGTCCACCTCTGTTATTAGCCTACCTAAAAACATATACAGATAAACACACTCCTCTTACATGCCCTGTTAGAAGGTGTGTACTGAATGAACAAGTGTGCTCACGTCCAGCACACACACACACACACACACACACACACACACACACACACACACACACACACACACACACACACACACACACACACACACACACACACACACACACACACCTGCTCTTTCACTCCTTATTTGTTCTTTGTTTGTTTGTTTTTTTAACTCGTTTATAGACCTGCTCTCTTTTTCCAACTCAGACAACAGACATAGATTAGAAAGCGAAGTAAACACAGAATCCCATTACAGCTCTGGAGAAGAGAGAGGAAGCAAATGACATGAGTTGTGTGTGTGTGTGTGTGTGTGTGTGTGTGTATATGGTGGGAGTACTTTTCCCTGTGTTTTAGTCTTATGGGAATATTGCTGGAATATGCAGGGATCTGCTCCAGTACACACAAGGATGTATTAATGTCACATGCAAGAAGGTCAGTGTCACCTAAATATCGTCCTCACGGTGGAGAGCGGGACCAACCTATCAGTGGAGTGCTTTCACCCTATTGGTGGAGCGTGATGCAGTGGGACAGCCCAACGTTCCCCTATTGGTGGAGAGGCTCAAACACTAAAGAGGTGTGAATAAAGTAATGAGTGATGAGAGGCAAGTTTGAATGTTTGTGCTAAAGTCCAGTTCAGGGAAGGACATGTGTGTCATGAAGACATCCTTCAGCTGAGGGACAGGGGGCAGTCCCCGAGGAGACAAACTTCACACAGCATAATTCAAAATGTACTAATGGCAAACACCGGTCAAGGGAGGCAGTGTTGGAAGCACAACCCAAGAAAAACACCAAATATACCCAAAGAGAAGAGAATGGAGAAAAGACACATGGCGAGGCCGCTTAGCTCACCTTGGGAAACTGTTTAACGGGAATCAGAACTTTCTGTCCCAGTTTCATGTTCTTGTTTATAACGACATCAATAAACTTCTCGTCTTCTTTGTCTTCGTCTTTCTGGATTTTTTCGATTTCTGCAAAGGAACAGCGGCAGGAAGGAGAGAAAGAGAGAGAGGAAGAGAGAGAGAGAGACACACAGACGAGAGAGGCAGTCAGTTAGTCAGCCAGACATCAGACAGAAAGACTCAGAACACAATTAAGAGACAACACACGTGTATCTGCTCGCATATCGCCGTTAGCCGAGCGGCAGTAACAGCCCCTGTGCTTGCTGGTTGTCAGTCATGCTAACAGCATTTTAGATGCTCAGTGAACTGTGAAATAGGCTCTCTTGGTCACACTGTAATTTAATTGGATGTGGTTCTGATTGTAGCTGATAGGGAGCTCATAATGGCACGTAAGACCCAGAGTCGGAGCTGGCCTCTGAATGGCTGGTGTGGCAGTGGGGGGGTGTGGCACAGTAAAGCAAGGGGTGTGGCCTTGGCCATGGTCCCACCCCCAACACGACATGACAAATGACTTCCTTCTTCTGTCTAAAGCAGAAGTTGGGATATATTCATGTGTTTTTAAATATACACACCAAATGTTCATGACATGTATTTCCATGTACTGACAATCAATAAATGCATGAAGAAATACACACAAGAAAGAAAGAAAGACTTTTTTCCCAATTGACCATCAGTGTAAAGAAATCACAATACACACACACAAAGATATCACACTTGTTCCCACTACAGCATCTAAGACCCTCAAACATCATCAAGAGGAACATAATGCTGCTACATCTGCAGCTCTCCCAGTGGAGAAGGAAGTGCCTGGTGCAAGCTCCACCAATCACGGGCTCAGTCCCCACACAGAGGCCACCAATCACGGGCTCGGTCCCCACACAGACGGCCACCAATCACGGGCTCGGTCCCCACACAGACGGCCACCAATCACGGGCTCGGTCCCCACACAGACGGCCACCAATCACGGGCTCAGTCCACACGGATAAAGATAAGATGGATAAGGGCATCTGCCAAATGTCATAAACACAGAGGTCCTAGACGATCACTCATCAGCTGATACAATAACCACAAACAACGTAATTTCAGTACTGCTGGGATATTCTGAAATGTGCTGAACATATTTGAAAAGCATGTTGATTAAAACAATCAAAATACTGCCACGCTTCAAGCAGCATCTTTGATGAGCAAAACATTATCACCTCAGTTAGCCATGATTTCCACCATCAAACATGTTAGCTAAGACACACTGAACACTGCCTGTGACCCGGGTGGATGCTCGTGACCCGCGGGTGGATGCGCGTGACCCGCGGGTGGATTCGCGTGACCTGCGGGTGGATGCGCGTGACCTGCGGGTGGATGCTCGTGACCTGCGGGTGGATGCCCGTGACCTGCGGGTGGATGCGTGTGACCTGCGGCCTTTACAGGCAGAATGAAGCAGTATTTATTTATTTCCACCATGAATTTTTAAAAAGACATATCAAAAAAAGGATATCAAAATGCCTAGAACTTGAAATGTGAAAAGTGATTTTATATTGTGTACCATTAAAGAGGCAACCGCTCTGTCCCTCGGCTGCAATATGTATATGTATTGATCTCTAATAAACCTCCAGTAATAACGTCCAGTCAAATTTCAGAAGAAAATGCTGACCATAAAGGAAAGGTAAAGGGTGTACTCCTGTTTAGGAGGGGGGGTGGGAGGAGAGGGGAGGGGAGGTGAGGGGAGGAGGTGAGGGGAGGGTAGGTGAGGGGAGGAGAGGGGTGGTAGGTGAGGGGGGAGAGGGGGGGAGGAGGTGAGGGGAGGAGAGGAGAGGGGGGGAGGGGGGTAGGGGGGGGGGTGGGGGGGGGGGTGAGGGGGTGAGGGGAGGGAGGGAGGGGGGGGGAGAGGAGAGGGGGGGAGAGGAGAGGGGAGGGTAGGTGAGGGGGGGAGGTGAGGGGAAGAGAGGATTATGTCTATCAGTCATAACACACTTCTACACCCCCCCCCCATTAAGCTCTAATGAGCTGCAAAGGAATTCGCAAACAAATTTAAATACGGAAGGCCTTATTAATACTTACCCAGCGCAACCTGACACAAGGATGTTCGACCCCTTTTAATATGATGTATGGAATTTGCAATATTCATGGAAGACCTGAAACAGGTCAAACTTAACCCTCTAAGAGGCTTTCATCAAAGAAGAGCTCAACCATGGCTGAATGACACTCTCCCTCGGTCTCTCTCTCTCTCTGCCTCTCTACGTCTCTCTTGTGGGCAACTAGCCAACTTTCAAATCGCTTCGTTCTAACAGAAAAGCCTGTAGAAAATGTAGTCCAAGCCTGATATCACAAAGTGGCCAGTCTCCTTTTTCAGGTGACAGTGTCCCCCAGACAACTATAGAAACTTCAGCCCTGCTATTTTGTGAAAGAGCATTAATTTCCTTCTACCCAATCAATTCTTTCATCCTTTCCAGGGTGTAATTTTACGGGATTCAACTGCATTGTCAAACATTGTGGGAACTGTCTGTAAAGCTGCTTTGTGACAATATAACCTATAAAAATGGTATGCAAATAAAAGTAAGTTGAACTGATTTTCGGTTAACTCAGCAGAAACTGAGGCAGAGGGTCTGATCTCCACAGGCCAAGCGCAGAGCAGAGGGTCTGATCTTCACCAGCCTAGTGCAGGGCAGAGGGTCTGATCTACATATGACTAGCACAGGGCAGAGGGTCTGATCATCACCAGTGTAGAGCAGGGCACAGGGTCTGATCTACACATGCCAAGCACAGGGCAGAGAGTCTGATCTTCACCAGTGTAGCGCAGGGCACAGGGTCTGATCTACACCAGTGTAGCGCAAGGCAGAGGGTCTGATCTCCACAGGCCTAGTGCAGGGCACAGGGTCTAATCTACACATGCCAAGCACAGGGCAGAGAGTCTGATCTTCACCAGTGTAGCGCAGGGCAGAGGGTCTGATCTACACCAGCCTAGCGCAGGGCACAGGGTTTGATCTCCCCAGGCCTAGAGCAGGGCAGAGGGTCTGATCTCCACCAGCCTAACGCAGGGCAGAGGGTCTGATCTCCACCAGCCTAACGCAGGGCAGAGGGTCTGATCTACACATTCCTAGCGCAGGGCACAGGGTCTGATCTACACATTCCTAGCGCAGGGCAGAGAGTCTGATCTACACAGGCCTAGCGCAGGGCACAGAGTGCAGTGTTCAGTGTGAGTGTGGAGTTGAAGCCCTCCCACGGGACAGTGGGACAGACCCCCCCCCTCCTCTCCAAACGGGAGATGAATATTTACGCAGAGCCACATGCTGTTCCAGAAGGACCAAAGAAAAAAAAAAACAGATTCTCTCTCTCTCACATTGATTCTTCCAATCTCATTTTTGCTCTCTCACTCACTCAACTTTTTTTCATCTTTTTTGTGCAGGCGTACACACGTGAGTGTGTGTGTGAGTGTGTGTGAGTGTTTCCTTGTTTGACTTTAAGAGTGTGTTCCATCTCTGCGGCTCATTTCAGCTCATCTTTCTGACGGGCGCAGACACATGACCTGTATCAAAACTGCTCTTGCATAGCCCAGGGGTTAAAGCAAGAAACTGCAGGACCTGAACAGTGTTCTCCTCTGCCTTGCCTACCATCCAGCCCTGCATCTACGGGCTCTCTGCACACGGCACGCTGCACACGGCACGCTGCACACAGAAAGCTGCTGGTTCCACGCTACACGCTACACGCTACACACAGAAAGCTGCTGGTTCCACGCTACACGCTACACGCTACACACAGAAAGCTGCTGGTTCCACGCTACACGCTGCACACAGAAAGCTGCTGGTTCCACGCTACACGCTACACGCTACACACAGAAAGCTGCTGGTTCCACGCTACACGCTACACGCTATACACAGAAAGCTGCTGGTACCACGCTGCATTGGTAATTGTGAGATGTCTTGTTGAGCAGGACATGATGTTTGTGTTTTTACGTCGCAGAGTTGTTGCTGCATTATTACATTTGCAGCAGTTTATGCAAATAAAGTGCCCAATCCCTGCTAAAATAAATATCCATGTAAAAATCCCAGCACATTCCAAGATCTGCTATTACAATGTGATTTGGTAAGGTCAACCAGATGTTTTATACATTAGCTAACATCCTAATGATGGGGTCTTCAGGTTGTCAGGGTGTGGACACTGTGTGGACAGTAAACAGAGCAAAGCAGTTTCTCCAGCATACAGCAGCTTCTGCAGTGAGGGATGGATCACTACGCCTGTTCTGAAGTGAGGGATGGATCACTACGCCTGTTCTGCAGTGAGGGATGGATCACTACGCCTGTTCTGCAGTGAGGGCTGGATCACTGCGCCTGTTCTGCAGTGAGGGCTGGATCACTGCGCCTGTTCTGAGGGATGGTGAGGGATGGATCACTGCGCCTGTTCTGCAGTGAGGGATGGATCACTACGCCTGTTCTGCAGTGAGGGATGGATCACTACGCCTGTTCTGCAGTGAGGGATGGATCACTGCGCCTGTTCTGCAGTGAGGGATGGATCACTACGCCTGTTCTGCAGTGAGGGATGGATCACTGCGCCTGTTCTGCAGTGAGGGATGGATCACTACGCCTGTTCTGCAGTGAGGGGTGGATCCTGTTCTGCAGTGAGGGATGGATCACTGAGCCTCTTCTGCAGTGAGCGATGGATCACGCCTGTTCTGCAGTGAGGGATGGATCACTACGCCTGTTCTGCAGTGAGGGATGGATCACTACGCCTGTTCTGCAGTGAGGGATGGATCACTACGCCTGTTCTGCAGTGAGGGATGGATCCTACGCCTGTTCTGCAGTGAGGGATGGATCACTACGCCTGTTCTGCACTGAGGGATGGATCACTACGCCTGTTCTGCAGTGAGGGCTGGACGCCTGTTCTGCAGTGAGGGCTGGATCACTACGCCTGTTCTGCAGTGAGGGCTGGATCACTACGCCTGTTCTGCAGTGAGGGCTGGACCACTACGCCTGTTCTGCAGTGAGGGCTGGACCACTACGCCTGTTCTGCAGTGAGGGCTGGACCACTACGCCTGTTCTGCAGTGAGGGATGGATCACTACGCCTGAGGGTTCTGCAGTGAGGGATGGATCACTACGCCTGTTCTGCAGTGAGGGATGGATCACTACGCCTGTTCTGCAGTGAGGGATGGATCACTACGCCTGTTCTGCAGTGAGGGATGGATCACTACGCCTGTTCTGTTCTGCAGTGAGGGATGGATCACTACGCCTGTTCTGCAGTGAGGGATGGATCACTACGCCTGTTCTGCAGTGAGGGATGGATCACTACGCCTGTTCTGCAGTGAGGGATGGATCACTACGCCTGTTCTGCAGTGAGGGATGGATCACTACGCCTGTTCTGCAGTGAGGGATGGATCACTACGCCTGTTCTGCAGTGAGGGATGGATCTCGCCTGTTCTGCAGTGAGGGCCTGTTCTGCAGTGAGGGATGGATCACTGCGCCTGTTCTGCAGTGATGCTGGGATGGATCACACGCCTGTTCTGCAGTGAGGGATGGATCACTACGCCTGTTCTGCAGTGAGGGATGGATCACTACGCCTGTTCTGCAGTGAGGGATGGGGTTCTGCAGTGAGGGATGGATCACTACGCCTGTTCTGCAGTGAGGGCTGGATCACTACGCCTGTTCTGGCTGGATCACTACGCCTGTTCTGCAGTGAGGGCTGGATCACTACGCCTGTTCTGCAGTGAGGGCTGGATCACTACGCCTGTTCTGCAGTGAGGGGGCTGGATGCACTGAGGGATGGATCACGCCTGTTCTGCAGTGAGGGATGGATCACTACGCCTGTTCTGCAGTGAGGGATGGATCACTACGCCTGTTCTGCAGTGAGGGCTGGATCACTACGCCTGTTCTGCAGTGAGGGCTGGATCACTACGCCTGTTCTGCAGTGAGGGCTGGATCACTACGCCTGTTCTGCAGTGAGGGCTGGATCACTACGCCTGTTCTGCAGTGAGGGCTGGATCACTACGCCTGTTCTGCAGTGAGGGGGCTGGATCAGGGCTGGATCACGCCTGTTCTGCAGTGAGGGCTGGATCACTACGCCTGTTCTGCAGTGAGGGCTGGATCACTACGCCTGTTCTGCATGCTTTACACATGCAGGAATATGGCTAAAATCTCCCATGATTCATTGACCCTCAAGGTGACCCAACTTGATGTAAATAAAGACTGGGTGTTAACACGGCAAGGGATGTCACTAGAGGAAACAATAGAAACTGATATATTTGAAGTGTTCTAACTAAACGGTTCCACAGACTCTCCACACATGGAGTCTGAGATCTAAGGAGGCACTAGATTTGTATACCACCATAATAATAACTGTTAATGCCATTAATATGTCACAGAAACAAAAAAAATGTTAAAATCAAATGATAAACTGCCACATGCACAAAAAAAATTCACGGATAGTCTGTTTGCTCAGAAAGTTTTGGCCCTTTATCTTTTATCCAGGTTCAGTTCCACGTTACACAGCTGTCAGAACAACAGGCATGGAGGACACACTCACACAGGTGTGTGATAAGCGCCATGGCTGAAAATGTAGTCATCACTCACAGCTGTCGCGGCGGAGGATGTAAACAAACCTCTTTTTTGACATGACACTGCACTACTGCACTACGGATCCTCTCCCCAGATTATCCCTGAATCATTACATCCAGATTTTAGGACGTTCTTTAGAGTGTTACATGAGCTTCTTTAAAACTGTAGTTAACTAAGATGCAAGTTATTCTATAAAAACATACCACCTGTGTTACAGCTATGCTACACAGCTAGCACATCTAGCTAGCGATACTCCAAGCTAGGCTACACGGTAAAGGCAGCCCAAGGCGGACATGACATCTTCCACAATTAGTCTAAAACATATGCTGTGCCACAAACAGAAACGTCTCCTTTGTAAATAAGTCGTTTTTAGAGCAACGTTATTTAAACACAAGCGGTTAAGTGCATAACTTCATGAATTAAACATGTATATTGGGTATTGTGCTTTACCATATACTGCATGAGCTAACAGTTTCACTACTGCCCAAATGCACGTCTTTGACACACATCAGGAGGACCTTGTCTGCTACGCCTGTTGTTTAACCCACTTGGACACCACAACACTCGACATTTTGAACAGCATTCTGGGAAGCACATCCATAGCGGCTCCTGTCAGAACTGTCAGTGCTGCTGAGACCACACCTGTCCAAATGAAGAAAAATGTACCAGGGACTGATGTAAGCAGTCTGTATGTGAAGGCCCTGAAGTAGGCCCTGTGAAGGCCCCTGAAGTAATGCATACTCCTAGGGCATACTAGGGCATAATATGGCATACTAGGGCACACTAGGGCATACTAGGGCACACTAGAGCATACTAGGGCATACTAGGGCACACTAGGGCACACTAGGGCATACTAGGGCACACTAGGGCATACTAGGGCATAATAGGGCACACTAGGGCATACTAGGGCATAATAGGGCACACTAGGGCATACTAGGGCATACTAGGGCACACTAGGGCATACTAGGGCACACTAGGGCATACTAGGGCATACTAGGGCATACTAGGGCATAATAGGGCACACTAGGGCATAATAGGGCACACTAGGGCACACTAGGGCATACTAGGGCATACTAGGGCACACTAGGGCATAATAGCGCACATTAGGGCACAGTAGGGCATACTAGGGCACAGTAGGGCACAGTAGGGCATACTAGGGCATAATAGGGCACACTAGGGCATACTAGGGCATACTAGGGCTTAATAGCGCACACTAGGGCATAATAGCGCACACTAGGGCATACTAAGGGCATACTAGGGCATAATAGGGCACACTAGGGCACACTAGGGCATACTAGGGCATACTAGGGCATAATAGGGCACACTAGGGCATAATAGCGCACACTAGGGCACAGAAGGGCATACTAATGCACACTAGGGCATACTAGGGCATAATAGGGCATACTAGGGCATACTAGGGCATACTAGGGCATAATAGCGCACACTAGGGCACAGTAGGGCATACTAGGGCACACTAGGGCATACTAGGGCATACTAGGGCATCCTCACTTTGCTCTAAGTGGACAGAGCCTCAGTCATGAGAAGGAAGGGCTTGATTTTCATCATTAGCACATGCTACGAAAGGAACAAGAGCTTTCAAACATGACACTGTGAAGAGCTCCCATCAGTCTGAAGCCCAATCCAGTGAGTGTGGGTGGGTGTGTGTGTGTGTGAGAGAGAGAGAGAGAGAGAGAGATCCTGTTTTCAGTGTCAAATCGAACGACTTCAAACTGCATTTCAAATGCGCAATCCATAAAATGGTTGGACTGAAGATATCGTGATTCGAACAGAGAGGAGAAATAAGGCAGTTGAGGTGGATGCTGTCTACACCCGTTACTACACCCCTTACTACACCCATTACTACACCCCTTGCTACACACGTTACTACACCCATAACTAAAACCTGTTACTACACTTCTTGCTTTTACAGAGCCACTGTCAGAGAACCCAGCAGATCTCGCAACATTCGCCCATGCGGAACCCTAGAACCACAGCCCCTGTGTTTCAGCACTGATATGTTTCCAGTATAACCAGACATGCTGGTAACGTCATTGATAAACTCGCCCCGTGCTCCAGTATAACCAGACATGCTGGTAACGTCATTGATAAACACGCCCCGTGCTCCAGTATAACCAGACATGCTGGTAACTTCTCTCTTAAACATGTCCTAACCACGACCACTAAACCTAGACTTTATTTTCTCTGTATTACTTGCAATTTATCAATTACTTTCGATATTTGTTATGCTTAGTTATTATCAGTTTGGATTAACAAAGGGGCTCACATATGGAATTTTTAGGATACACTGTTATTAGTTATATATGTATATATAATGTACAGTGCGTTGGTCGTGTAGACTGATGCAGTTATGTGGGTTAGAACAGCCTGTTAAGAGACAGAACCAGTCAGATGCTTGCAGATACGTTTAACCAGTAGAGCGTTACTGGTTATGAGGCAAACCACACAGATAGAACACAGTTTAAAAACAGCAGCAGATGATTAGCAAACCAGGAAGATACCCAGCGGGAAAACAGATCAAAACCAGAGACAGAAAACAGGGCACACACACACACACACACACACACACACACACACACACACACGTATATACACACACACACGTATATATACACACACACACACACACGTATATACACACGCTCCTTGTCTAGGTACATAGGTTGTTTGTTGGTTGAGTATTACATTTGAGAAACAAACGGAGGTACATATGCAGGAGTACAGTGGGGTACACCGCTGCATCTCCTGTGGGGTACCAGGCTTCCTCTGCTCTCCGCTAGACCAGGAAACGTCCTTACGCAAGACTAACGCCGCATCTGCTTCCACTGCCACTCACTGTGGACAACAGCATGTACGTAAACACAAGAATGTGTTCATGGGATTTTGTCCTCGGTATTTCCAATATGCCCCGTCTACACCAATGCGAAGTCACGATCGCTAGATCACACATCGGTGTGACCTGGACACCGTGCGTGTGATCACAGGGAGACTCCACAACGTCCTCCACTGTTCAAAGCGGATCGGGGGGTTTGCCAGATCTTTTTATTCCGTTAGCTGATTCTTCCATGATGACATGACTGTGTGTGAAACATTCAGGTATACGAAACCCACCACGTGTCCACTTGAGCAACATAACACTTACGGTGTTTGTGCACAGAGGGCATAGTGAGTTATTCTTCAGCTCACGTGGAGCACTCGTGCCGAGATCACGCTCAACATGCAGCCTTTGTCGGTTGCAATCAGCTTAAACGCTCTGCACAGTCAGGTCAGAAAACTAGCTAACAAATGTTTCTTTATCTTCTAACTGGCCCGTGGTGCTGGAATACGGAACGTGTGCGGTAATCCTCACACGGAGCTGTGCTGGGCGCGTGGCTGTTTGTGGACTGCGTTTGTCTTAGGGCGAGTGCTGTTCACATGTCTTGTGCACACTGCAGTGTTTGTAAAAAGGGGCTTTATCTTCGGAGGACAAAAATAAGCAAACACATACAGCACACACACGAAAGTCACAGAGCTGTCTGTGTGTAAACAGTGAGAAATATAGAGTGTGACCCAAATCTGGGTCTAACTTTCTTTGCAATCACAATAAATAATAATAATAATAATAATATATAATAACAATAATAATGATGATGATGATGGCGACAATGATGATGATAATGAAACCCCGCTGAACCAGATGTATTTGGGCTGGGAGCAGATGGAGACTGCTCGTTTAGCCCCTTTCTGGCAAGAGACAGGAAGAAAAATGAAAAAGGACTGAAAGAAAGAAAAATGGTAACACTGGTGACCCTGCGGTGAGGAAACCCAGACAGATTTTAGGGGTTAAGCGTTAAAACCAGCGTAAACAAAGATATGTCATATGTCTGAACTAATAGCGGTCACACGTGGTGACCTCCGTGACAAATGCTGGTCGTTCCGAAGGACGAACTGTGCTTTCATTCTTCCCAGTCTCATTTTCCCTCTCACGTCACAGCTACTTTCTAACACTCAGTAGCAGGTTTGTCTTCTAGAAACAGAAAGGGCGAAATCTACGCAGAGAAAAATAGAAGGAAGAGAAAATAATATATTTTTGTAAAACAAGCCAAACGAAAAAGGGGGGGGTAGTTGTGCATAAAACGCAAAACCTACGCACTGACAGTAAATTATGTCCGTATGAGAGGCGAAATCCCACAACACGGGAATCACACGCTGAGCCGCCTCCCGACGTTCAGGAGGGCAGCGTAGTATTCTGAGGGGCGGCGTTTGGAGCCTGTATCGCACACACCGTACTTCCCTTTAATGAGAGTGGCTCGGCGGAGCTCGGCGGAGCGGGGCAGGCGTGCCGTTCTCCGTGCCGCGCGCACTTCCCAAGCCTATTTCTCAAAGGCAGCGTAGCGCTGAGCAGGACCACTGGCACAGCTATCTGCTGGCTTAGCACCTTCCAAAGAGTCGAATCAGCCTCTAGATCCAAGCGAAGAGCTTGGCCGGAAAACTATTGGCATAGATCATTTGTTTTAGCACAGAGTGCTTCCAGCACACAGTCCTGCTTTAATAACTCATCTCACTGCTTTCTGAGTGTGGCCTCCTACCCCTGAAACATTTTACAAAATCACCACTGAGTGGACAATAAGTGTTAACAAAAACTCTGACCAAACATTTGTCTTGTGCGAACATTCTTTTAATAGATTTTAATTAGCTGGCTCAGAAGTGTTAAATATACAGCTGAAATTAAACTCTCCTGGAGCAGAGTTACTCTCCTGGAGCAGGGTTACTCTCCTGAAGTAGGGCTACTCTCCTAGAACTCTCCGAGGCTACTCTCCTGGAGCAGGGCTACTCTCCTGCAGCAGGGCTGGGGAACCACTAGACCGAGTGCTGCATATAGCGTTATGGTGAGATGCCCTTTAACCTGCAGAGAAGCTTTTCAGAACGCAGACTGAAAGACTGAACCCAAGGAATCCTATTCCCCCTACACATGTTCAAGTTCTGCCTTGCTGGAGAGGGAGAGAGAGAGAGGGGGAGAGAGATAAGGCTATAGATTTCCAAGACAACTGACATTTTTTTTGACAGAAAACACAGGGATGATGTGTTGCAGCTATTGGCTTGAGATGACATGTGCAACACAGGAGCAGTACAGCACCACACAAAGGCAAACACAGCTAACATCTTTCTCCCTCTCGCACTCTCTTCAAAGGACCTGCCAGTGAAGGAGACTGTCCCGCACAGCACGCCTCAAGAGTCTCTCCCTCCCTCTCCCCCTCCCTCCCTCTCTCTCTCTCCCCCTCTCTCTCTCTCCGCTGAACACACACAGAAGCGCTGCATGTGTGAGTCTCTGGTGCCTCGTGATGCCACACGCTCACAAATAACCCCAATTACATGCAGACTGAGAGAAGGAGCCGCAGAGAAGGTGTTTTTCATTAAGAGGCAGGTCTGTCAGCAGGAGAATCTGTAATCAAAAGCATACAAATCAAAGAGAGACGGGGCTGCAGTGCATCCTGGGACGCCTCCATCGCCAGGAGACAGACGCCAGTCTACCTGTTCCATCAAATCACCTCCTAATGGAAGATGCCTCACAGACAAATCTACATATCAACGGCCACAAGACCCGCCCCTGCACAACCCCCTCTCCCCTCTTTCTCCCCCTCTCTCTCTCTCTAGCTCTCTCTCTTTCTCCCTCCCTCTCTCTCTCAAACCCAGCTGATGCTAATGTTAATGGACAGTGAGCAAAAACCTTAGAGCCCTGCTGCATATCTGTTTCATTTGGGTCACGGCTAATGAAACAGAGAGATGGAGAGGAGGAAAAAACAAAAAGAATAGAAAAGAATGTCATGAAATGTCTAGAGGGACACTAGCGCGCCAAGCTAGTGAGGTCAAAGTGATGTAATCGCGCGCGAAATGCTCGCGCGCAAAAGGCCGCACCGCTCGACAAAGGAAACGACGCGGCCCGTCCCGCAGCCCGTCCCGCATTCAGCCATCGGCCGGTTCCTTTGCTCCTCGTCACATTGCGGGACGGAGCAGCTGCAGGCCAGCGGTGACGGCACAGGAGCTGCGGACATCGAGTGCTGCAGCCAGACGGGGAGGGCAGGAGCGCGCTCAGTGGCTCCTGTGTCTGCGCTGGGTATGGACCAGAGCTCGGACGGCTACCCTGAAGGGACATGGGACAGGAGTAAGACATCCTGAGGTCGAGAGTGTCACAAGACAAGGCAGGAAGCGGGACATCCTTTATCCTTTGTCCTGGTCTTTTCTCTGTCTTCGTCATGCTCTTTGTCTTCTACATTTACATATACAGCATTGGGCTGAGTGTCTACCAGCCCCCTCTGTGCGCTGAGCTGTCTCTCTTCATGCCTGTCTGTCTGTCTCTGAACTCAACTTCCTCTCTGTGTTCATTTTCCTTTGTGTCTAATTCAACAGTCACAAGTGACCCAACACACACACACACACACACACACACACTCAAATCTGGTTTATTGCTGGCAATGAACACACATTATTAGGACTATGCCCAACACTAACAAGGAAAGATGAGGGACCGTTATTGTTTTAAAGTATACACAGGCAGCATCAGTAATTCCTGTTTGTTTTTGAAGTGACACATGGTGACATTAATTCATGTTTACTTCTGAAATATACTCACACAGGACTCATAACTCAAATTTGAGTGTGTGTGTGTGTGCAGGTTTTTAATAAATACCCTCAGCACCACAAACACCTGTTTGTTTTTATGATGTACGAAGCGCAGGTAGTTATTAGTCCTGGTATTAGTCCTGGTATTAGTCCTGCGTGACCCTGTGTGCTCTCTGCACTCCTCCTGCCCTCCACACAGAGGCGGCTGGACCGCTCCAGTCCCCACATGGCTAAGGGACAGGAGCTCCCCAACTGCACCTGATGTTTGTCATTGTGACTATTTCAGTGGAGATCGACGCTACTGATGAAGAGTTTATTTGGGAATTGTGGCTGACAATTTGCTCTCTCCAGACCGAGGTGCCGGAATGAGGAGAAATCATGACATTGAGGCAGAACCGCACAAAAGCCCAGTAACCCACAGAACCGTGATAAAGCCCAGTAACCCACAGAACCGTGATAAAGCCCATGATAAAGCCCAGTAACCCACAGAACCGCGCTAAAGCCCAGTAACCCACAGAACCATGATAAAGGAGGCGCTAGGTGGTACTGAACAGGTAAACGGAGGGCTCATCTGTTCGGGACCCCCACGTCTGCAGCCACCTGTAAACAGACATGCGGTGATCCAGCGCCGTCTAGCACGGTGGGGTCTCCCCAGACAGGAGAGGAAGAGCCAGGACCGTCTGCCCCCACCCGCGGACCTACCCCACCCTGTTCTACATGCACATCATACATCCAGACAACCATAAGGATGACGCTGGAGTAAAGAGGGCCCTCTCAGAACATGGTGGAGAAGTGTAGAGGTGTGAGAGGTGGAGAGGTGGGCGTCTCCAGTGCTCTGACTGCCCTGATCCCCATCAGCACCAGCTTCAGCATCAGCAATGTGCACTCCATCAATTATCAATTATAATTAAAAAAAAATCAATTATCCTTATCGTTGGAGACCCCATTATCCCATAATGAAAAGCCCACTAAAATCCCCAGAGTGTTGGAGAATGTTTTGTTGGTTTCATTATAGTATATACAGGTATGAATGATTTTTCACTTAACAAAACACAATTTGATATTAAAAAATATCATGTCTGGACACAGAATAATTCTGATCCCTCCACTGCTGCAAACACAGTATGGTTCCATCACTGCTACAGAAACACAGTGTCTACAAAAGAAGCATCTACAAACGCAGTATCTGGGGTTTGTAGACACACAGTGTCTGGTCCCAGTCATTACAAACACAGTGTCTGGTCCCACCCCTGCTACAAACGCAGTATTATTTGACTGGAGGAGGTGCGTATAAAGGTGTACAGGGTGCCTCTAGACGACAGTTCTGTTACATGTGCCATGGGTATTAATAGTTGGATGACATATAATTTTTTTATTATGTGTTCCAGTTTTCCCAATTATGGATCCACCAGAGAAAGTAAATGTAAAGTCAAATGCAAGGGAATTAGACAAACCAACAAACTAAACTGGAATTCTCATATGAGGAATTTCCTCAATAATGCAGCATCTTGTCTCCCAGTGCATTGTGGGAAGACTGCTGCACCCTTTTATTAGTGAAGTGGCTAACTGGATTAAGGCGGTCCTATCTGGTCTTCCTAAAGCATTTCATTCACTATGCCACAATGCTTGTACTCTGACACGGACGTGTAGCAGGTCTAAGGACACTGGGCCCCTGGTTAGTTCTCATACTGATTTTAGGATTGTTCTTTTCTCTAGTTCTCTGCAATGTTCTGTGTTTTTAACCAGACAGGTTCCTCAGATCCTTACGGTTGGCCCTAGTTTTAATTCACTTCCTGGTTCCGCTTCACATGGTTTTTATTCATGTTTCATGCCCCTTGTTTAGTTATCTGCCTTTTGCCATTGCTTTCACCTGTGTCTCCTGTTATCCTGTGTACATACACTCACTGGACACTTTATTAGGTACACATTGCTAATACCGGGTTGGACCCCATTTTGCCTTCAGAACTTCCTTAATCCTTTATAGCATAGACTCAACAAGGTACTGCAAACATTCTTCAGAGAGTCTGGTCCATATTGACATGATAGCTTCATGCAGTTGCTGCAGATTTGTCAGCTGCACATCCATGATGCGAATCTCCCGTTCCACCACATCCCAAAGGTGCTCTATTGGATTGAGATCTGGTGACTGTGGAGGCCATTCGAGTACAGTGAACTCATTGTCGTGTTCAAGAAACCAGCCGGAGATGATTTGCACTTTATGATATGGCGCGTTATCCTGCTGGATCATAAAAGGGTGGACATGTCAGCAACAATACTCAGGTAGGGTGTGGCATTGACACGATGCTCAATTGGTACTAATGGGCCCAAAGTGTGTCAGGAAAATATCCCCCACACCACTGCACCACCACCACCACCACCAGCCTGAACCATTGATACAAGGCATGATGGATCCATGCTTTCATGTTGTTGACGCCAAATTCTGACCCTACCGTCCAAATGTCACAGCAGAAATCGAGACTCATCAGACCAGGCAACGTTTTTTTCTAATCTTCTATTGTCCAATTTTTGTAAGCCTGTGCAAATTATAGCCTCAGTTTCCTGTTCTTAGCTGACAGGAGTGGCACCCGGTGTGGTCTTCTGCTGCTGTAGCCCATCCGCCTCAAGGTTCGACGTGTTGTGCGTTCAGAGATGCCCTTCTGCATGCCTCTGTTGTTCTATCAGCTCGAACCAGTCTGGCCATTCTCCTCTGACCTCTGGCATCAACAAGGCATTTGCGCCCACAGAACTGCTGCTCACTGGATATTTTCTCTTTTTCTGTAAGAGTTACCATTCCCTGTAAACCCTAGAGATGGTTGTGCATGAAAATCCCAGTAGATCAGCAGTTTCTGAAATACTCAGACCAGCCCGTCTGGCAACCATGCCACGTTCAAAGTCACTTAAATCACCTTTCTTCCCCATTCTGATGCTCGGTTTGAACTGCAGCAGAGCGTCTTGGCCTACATGCCTAAATGCATTGAGTTGCTGCCATGTGATTGGCTGATTCGACATTTGCATTAATGAGCAGTTGGACAGGTGTACCTAATAAAGTGGCTGGTGAGCGTACACGCCTCTCATTTCTAGTGTGTTTGCTGTAGGGTTAAGACCCTTCACTGGTGAAGAGTGTTGGGCTTTAATACACACCAGGACCTGATGGCAGGCAGGAATGTTTAGCTTGGCTTAGCATTAGAATGGCTTCCCTTTTATGCATTTTATTGTACTGGTGGTGTGTGTGTTCATTTTACTTTTATTTATATTTGTGTTGGGTGCTTTATTATCTTAATTCATTACTTTTTAGGATTCATTAGGGTATTACAACTTGTCATTCATTAACTACTTAATTTATTTATTACTTTAGGTTTAATGGATGTTTCACCTCCGCATCTTCAGGAAATAAATAAACTCTAAAGGCAATTCAGCCAGAATAAGTTGGTTAGAATAGATCAAATACTCAACAAGCAAAGGAAACAAACAAATAAATAAATGTTCTGCAAAGTAAGACTTGCTTTCACTTAGTTCCCACCAACAGTAATCCATCAGTAATCCAACAGTAATCTTTTTTTTTTTTTGCCCAACCCCACAAGAGAAATGCTCTTAGCACATCAGCACATCACCCCTTCCTGCCTCTCTCTTAGGTTGCCTGGAAACAGCTCCACACAGAGTTGCAATGCTGTGTTGATGTGTTGTGCTGCACCAGGGCAGAACATCTCCACATAATCTCGTCTTTCACTTTTGAAAGAAATTAAAAAGCATCTGCGCGAGCGATGACCTCCTTGTTGTCATGGCGATTGGCCTCTTTGGAGTTTGACTGGAGCTGTGTGGGAGGAGGACTCGTTTAAGCACCATGATAGTCAAGTCTTTCTCTTAACCTCTCTCTTTTTTAGGTCTCTCTCTCCCCCCTCTCTCTCTCCCTCATTCTGTCGTTTCCCTGTGCAGAGGTTCTGGCGCCCACAGCTGGATTCACTGACACACACCCCTCGTGCTCAGTAAGAACCCTGTTCACACTGCTCCGACAAATCCGATTGGTTAAGAAGACAATGCTGGAAATGAGAAATCGGAAATGTTAATTCTGTGGAACGTTGGTCATTAGCACAACATTTGGTCATGAATATTATATTGGTTGCGTGTTATGCAAGTTTTGATTATGATGGGATTTCTGTTGTAGGGGCTCTTCGAGCGTTCTGTGAAGTCAGCGTGGATAAAAAATGGTTCGGTTTTACAAACAGAACTTTGTGAAAGGCAGAGGTCAGTTTGTGTTCCTCCACTGAGCAGCAACACAAGCATCGGGAAACAAATGACCCACAGTGACACACATCTGAGTATATATGAGACTAAAACCTCCCAGTTCAAATATCAGAAAGAACAATGAGAGTTGGAGAGAGAGAGAGAGAGAGAGAGCAAGAAAGAAGAGGAGGGAGAGAGAAAGAGTCTGAGAAGTAGATGTAAATGGTCCTTAAAGAGGTCAGTCATTATGGTCAACCTTGTGTTCGCCTACTAATCCCTCCCCCACACACACTGCTCACCACACACACTGCTCACCACACAGCCACATGAGGCATGTCACGGGTATCATGTTTACATTTAGCACAATGACCACTATGTATTATATCCATACATATCATGTTTCATGGTAATGTCTTCAAATATTGTGATATTATATTTTAACCATGTTGTCAAATCCTAGTTTGTGGTGTATGGAAAAATTTATTCATTTTTTCCTGATGTATTTACTTATATCTTCATTTTTAACAAATTTGTTTAGAGTGATGAAAATCTCAGCACCTAAAAAGCCCACATAATAATAATAATGATAATAATAACACTTAAATAGTCACTTAAAGGGTGCTAATCATCTCACAGGACCATCAGGTATTTCTCACATAAGAGGACTGGCAGATTTCCAAAACTGCATCTTCTCCAAAAAATGTGTAAAAATGTGATAAGGCACGTCAGAAGTGAAGATTTCTTTCACATTAGCGGGGTTAACACCCTACATCTTCAGTTTCCCCATTTAGAGCTTGGCTTTTTTAACATGGGTGTTTTTATACAATCAGTTGCTGTGAAACTTTGTTAGCAGTGACGTGCAGTATTCCAGAAACTTCAGGATCCTGAATTTAGTACGTGTTTGTAGCGCCATTATAGATGTCGGAAGAAAAACGTGCATCACCAAATAAACATCCAGATCAATAAGATGGCAGGTGTCTAAAAATGTAGAGTGTGAGCGATGATGTTTCAGCTTCAGAACCTGCTATATAGGTCAGTAGGATTGTGTATGCATTACTCACGTATTCAAACAATATTCTGTCTTCTGCGGCAAAAAGAACTTATTGAGAACATCAGCAGAAGGCAGACTATCTAACCCCATTCAGACTAACTAACCCCATTTGGTCTAACTAACCCCATTCAGGCTAACTAACCCCATTCGGGCTAACTAACCCCATTCGGGCTAACTAATACCATTCGGGCTAACTAATACCATTCGGGCTAACTAACCCTATTCAGGCTAACTAAACACCTTGACACTCCTCTTGGTACCCAGCACACGGCTCAGAATCTCAGTCAGTGCTCAGGCCAACTGTCTGGATCATTGACCTTCTATGGTCAGGAATGAGAAAAGGACCAGTGGCTACAGAGACCCATGATCCCAGATGGCCCTGGGGGGCACAGCTGCAGTGAGGATCTGCTCTCATCTTCCCATACGCGGCACTTCAAAACATAAAACATTTGGCCAAACGCTTTGAGAGGGTGTGTGTGTGCGTTTGTGTGCACACATCTGTATATTTGTCTAAATCTCTCTCTGTGCTATCTAGTTTTATTTTCCATTAAGTTCAAAATTGTGTTTGTTTGCAGTTTGACTGTGTAAATAACGCCACACGGGTGTGTGGAGGCTGAACTACTACGTGGGCCTCAGAATGCTGAATCTGAACACCTTACAGCTTCCTCTATACCCAAACTTATTTACTTATCCTCTATAACTATTCACAACGTTCCCCTGTATACCTCTAAACCTCTGTACACAACCGTACCCTTTATACCCCTGTACTGCTATACCGAATATTATCTTCTTAACCTCTACACCCATAGACCTGGTCTTCTCTAGCTTTAACTACAGGTCAGCACAGGTAACTGAATATTCAATAAACCATTCCAGGTGCCAGAAGTCCAAAACTTAAATATCATTTCCTGATGGGAAAACAAAGAAACATACAACAATGCACTGAAAGACCATCTACTTTAGTGTTGGCTACATCCAGAAACAGTGAAATGGTAAAAGTGAAAAGGAGGGAGAGTAAGAGAGTGAGACAGAGAGTGACGTGGAGAGTGAGTGAAAAATTGAAGAGATTGAAACAAAAGAAAGGTCATTTCCTAAGAAGAAAACTTCCTGCGAAGTGCCACATAGAAGTAGCCAGCATTTAGAACAGGGGAATTCACATCAATGTCCTCATTAATCACAGAGGAAAACCAGACACTGCCTGTTTGAGGGACTGATGAACTACCTGAACAGAAACACAACACTAGGGCACTTCACGACACTAGAGGGAAGACACCGCCGTACAATCGAGACAAGGCAACTATAGTGGAGGAAGGATACAAACCTAGAGGTCAGGGTATTTCACTACACTAGAAATAGGGCCCCGTACTACACTAAAGGGAATAGCACTACACGACACTAGAAAAGAGACAAGGGCACACTACTCTCAAGGGCACTAGACTACATTACAGGAAGGGCACTACAATGGAAGAACACTACTCTATTTCACTTTATACGACATCAAAAGCCCTACATCATATAAGATGAACACACAGCAACACGGACATGGCACTGCGGAGGATCCAAACCTCTCTGTGCAGCTGAGCTGGATCTGGACCAGCTTCCTGCTGATGCGTATCAAGAAGGTGGGTGTTCACCACCTGGAGCCATCAGCCATCACACAAACCTGTACGACTCTGCACACACACCTCTGACACCACCCCGTGACTACAGTAACACAGTGCAGCATACAGTGCAGTACGAAAACACGGAACAGAGTGGAATGAAGTGGGAAGAGAATCAGGGGCAAGTTTGGCCAAAACCACCCCGGCCAGGCAAACCCCCCCCCTCTGTCATATGAGCCACTTTGAAGCCCTTCTGATACACTTTAGAAGTGCAAATTTAGTTACATTTTAAAAGCACGGCAATCATCACACCGCACTAAACCAAACCACACGAGTTGAGCTGTTTTTACCCAGAATTCTCTGCACAAGACACCCACCGTCCACAACAGGACTGTGACAACACAAGTGACAACACAAGTGTCAACACCAGGCAGACTTGGACGAGGTTTACAAGGGAAACCTGGGTGGGCTCAGTGGCCAAGCGCAAACTTCCCTTTTGACGACTACCAGATGAGCCAAAACGCAAAACCTGTTTGTGCATGACAATTAATTACTCACAGAGACTGTTCATTAACGCTCCTGCATGGGCTTACAGTCGTCTGATTTCACAACAGCACGGTACGCCCCAACATGAAAACACTGCGATTTCAAAAGCTGCAACAACATAAATCCTCGCGTCCTGGGTACGATGCTGGGAAGCCCGAACACAGCGAGCGCGTTTCAAATGCGGACGCACCGCCGCTCTGCTGATGAGAAACTCCATATTGTCCCTGTTCACCATTCCAGTCCGTTTGTCTACATGGAGCTCCTCTCCCTGCAAGCGGATGCTAAATAATGCAGGTCCGCTAAAGACGGAGGGGGGGGGGAGGAGATACAGGGAGAGAGAGGAGGGAGAACAGGAAAAACAGACAATGGGAAGGGGGCACAGAACCGAGTGAGAATAGATTGAGACAGAGAGAGTGAGACAGTGAGAAAGAGACAGACAGAGAGAGAGAGAGAGAGAGAGAGAGAGAGAGAGAGAGAGAGCGAGCAGACTTGCGCCCCATTGATCAGATTACACTGAGAGCTCTCCGTGACTCTGAGCCCCACAGGCAGTGGTGAGAGGCCTGGGATCAATAGCCTAATTGAAACGAAACACCACGTGTTCCGCGGTGATGATCCACTCACGCAGCACAAAGAGCACTTCTCCTGCGCCACAGGAAACACGCCACATGGCAGGTGTGAGGGCCAGGAGTACTCACAGCGTCCGGAGCGCTCAGGGTGGCTCAGGTGAGGCTGGGTGCTTCGGCCCACTTATGTGCTGATGCAAAAGGTTCCCAGTACAAGAGCAATCAGACTGATTTCAGTCAATAAGTTCAATATGTAGAATGGGCACAGCCCAGCACTGCTGAATGGAGGTCTTTAGCAACACTTTATTCCAACACTTTATTTCTCTCTCTCTCTCTCTCTCTCTCCCCCTCTCAGGTGGCTATCGTGTGACCTTGGCTTCACGTGAACAGCTAGAGTGCTGTCTCGCTGAAGAGTAAACAGATGAAGAAGCGTGTGAAGGTTAATCCCCTTCCTCCCTCTACTGTGAAAAACACCACTGCTCAGACTCAAATTGAAAATCACACATTCTGAGGGTGTCTTACACACAAATGCGCGCGCGCACACACACACACACACACACACATTTGCGGTCACCCTGCACCTGATAGCATAAATTGGTTCTCTTACCCCGGTTCAACACCTCAGGATCTTGGACAGTAATGGAGTTTATCCAAATCCAAGAAGCCCCACAGTGTTCACGCGCACCCTCACTGAACGGCAAAAACCGCAAAACCTCCAGTCCACAGACAATCGAGGCAGTGGGCGAAATCGCTAATGTTAGCGAGTGCATCCCTGGAACTGTGGGCCTGGCGGGGGCCTCCCTGGTTCTGGACCTGTGGGCCTGGCGGGGGCCTCCCTGGTTCTGGACCTGTGGGCCTGGCGGGGGCCTCCCTGGTTCTGGACCTGTGGGCCTGGCGGGGGCCTCCCATCCAATGAGACCTACATGCATCTCAGAAACCCTGAGAGGGTGATGACAAGCGTGGTAGACATTAGACACTGTACCTGAGGTGCCTGGCTCCTAGGTGCTTGCTAAACTGACAGATTTAGAAAGGGTGATTACCACACCTAGATAATGAACTTATGCTATTAGTTCACACTGTTTCTACATGCTGAGAGTGAAGCACAGAATTAACAAGAGCCTGTAGCATACAGTGAGAATGGCATTTCGTTTTCTTAAATGATCAAACCCTGAAGAAATCAGTAATGGAGTCCGCGTGGTGTGGGACAGTAGCGTCCTCGGTTCGGCCTGACCATGCGAATGCTCATAGCGGGACTGCAGGACTTGTGCAGGACTGTTTTGCATCTTCGTAAAATTCCACAATTTCCACCTGAGATTCAGCTGTTAATTAAGTCAAATGCCAAACAGGATAATCTGAACACAATAACAAATTAAGATATTCTAAATGAAAACTCAGAATTCCTCCAAAGTGAGATTACATGCCTCACACGACAGGTCTGGGTCAGTTGTAAATTCTGCTCCTGCCAAAGTGAGAATTCTAAATAAGAGAAAATTAGCACATAATTTTCAAAGCATGTTCTCTTTAATCACCTCTTTGAGTGAGTGGCTCTTGCACATAGCCTAATGTTTTATATAAAATTGGTATTTACTTCAGAGAAATGGTAAAGGAAAAAGGAGTGAGTGTGTCTGTGTTAGGAAAGAAAAAGAAAAAAGAAAACAGAGAGAGAAAGAGAGAGAGAGAGAGAACACCACACTGGACAGCCATGGACAAAAGACCTTTGATCTGTTTCCCTAGAACACGACATCTAGCCTCTCTCTCTCTCTCCCTCCCCATCCCTGTTCTGACAGTTCCTCCCTAAGGAGTCCATAACTCAGGTCTTCCCTTGGAACGCATTCTCTCTTCTCCTCTTAGCTCCTCTTTCAGATCCACACACGTGGGTTATCAGTCACTGACACTTTCCTTTTGAAGTGTAAAATGAATGAAAACACACACACACACACACACACACACACACACACACACACACACACACACACAAACAGTATTCTCTCTTGAGGAGATTGACTCAGCTCGAAAATTGTCCTCCAAGACTTCACTTGACGCCGTTTCCACTGACCACATCCTGTAGGCCCGACAACTTCGGCTGCATTTTTCTAATACTTGTTAATGTACTAAAATGGTACCAAATATTGCACCAAGAACATCAGACAAGAAAATACAGGTGAAATAAACACTGTCATAAATACACATACGTTAAAAGTGTAAGTGTTCTTCTGCCTATAAGGTCAGGAGGAGGGTGGTAACCCGAACACCTTCAGTAAAGCCGACCTGTGTAGGTACAACGTCAACGTACACCATGCCTTCTCTATTTTTATTCTCACACTAATGGCCCGTCTACAAATAGACCATGTAGAGAATTCTCCATAGCATGATTTATATTCCAGTAAAACTCCAAACTTTAATTAAGTCACTGGACTGATTAAAAATAGTCACAAAGTATTTATACATCTTTTTTTGCCCTCAGGGGTTGTCATTAGTGATGTGTCAGAAATGTAATTATATAGAGATTAAAATGATTCCGCAATGATCAAATATTAATGTGAGCTCTGGACATCATTTCTTGTGGCCCTCACATTTCTTGTCCAGAGCTGGTCGCTATAGGGACCAGTCCTGTCCTCCGACCCTCGACCCTAGAACAAATAGACCAATAAACAAATCTGCTGGACCAAAGGGCTGGACGATTCATTAGTAATCAACGTTTTAGTCATGAGGTGTAAGCCATATGGGTAGCTGTGGTACTAAACACACACACACACACCGCTGCTGCCTCCAAGCCTTCTGTGCAGTACGAATAACTCAACCTAAACCCACTAAGCAGTCGCCATGAATAACTCCATCTAAATGAAACACATCACGCGCTTGCAGGCGCTAGTATGAAACCCTTTAATAAATCCTTCAGTAAACATATCAGCGCATGCAACAAATCAATTCGCACTTCAATAAATTCTGCAATAAATAAGTGTTTAAATAAGTTCCTTATTATAAGGCATTGATGGATTTACTAATTTATTAAGTATATAGTATATAGTGATGCATCCAATGACCTTTTTGTCCCTCTTCGTCCTCCATAGTGAAGTCTAACAAATATTATTTTTTAAAAAATAAACTGCACTACGGGCTAGTATGCATTCAGCTCCCTCTTGTGCAAACACAGTCTTAATTTGAGAGTGACAGCAGCTGTTTTGAGTTATGGGAGGACGTTATGGTGCGTTATGGTGCGTTTGGGCCTGTCTCAGCGCGGATCAGCTGCGCATTTTACTACGTACATTGAAATGCACCATAACATCCACCCGTTACTGAGAACCATGCGTTTCTAGAAGGTTCAGCAGCTCACACCGCATCAGTGTCAGTACTTGATTTTAGATTAGTGTGCTTAGCCCCGCATTTAAAAAAAAACATTTCCACAGTCATGGCAACCCGTCTGTCGCTGTGTTCGGTACTTAATATAACGTTACTAAAGGTAAGTAGCGAAGCTGCTCTGTGTAAGGGGGGGCAGATTCTCTCCCAGGCGGGGCATTCCGTTCTGCCGACGCTGTCGGCCGTAAGCACCTCAGTCCAACTGACACCAGCATGAAATAAAGATAAAGAAGACCGTATTTACCGCCTTATACCGTCTGTCTCGACAAGCTCGTTTCCGGCAGAATTGTTTTGTCGATGATTGTCGATGAACCATAAAGACGAAGGAAACGTTACAACTAAACTTTCCTGGTTTCATCTCATCGGGAGCTTTATCATTACCCTCCCCGTCTTCATCACAAATTAAGACACGCTCTTTTCTCAAGGTTTCGTCCCAGAGGCCCGCCGACGTGCGGAGGATCTCCAGAACCTGCTTCCCCTGTAATCCCATCACATGTGATCCGATTTACCTTCGAGGATGTGAACCTCTGACCTTGCAGGGACTTCGAGGATATGCCTGTCACAACCATGAGTCATAACCGTGAAACTCTAGCTGATGATTAACTGTCAGACAAATTATTGTGATTAATGACTTGTCTTTTTATTCCACTATTATAGTATTAACGCACGACTATAAATACTACAGTAATACACTCGCATCGCTTATAATAAAGAACATCAATTTATTGAACAGAGAACTTGGGGGGTAATGAATGAAATTTGTATGCTTGTAATATTTGCAAACTGCACTGTAAATCATAATAAACGTATCTTGGCTAAAACATCTGATCATTAACATGATGGGATTGTTGGCAATGTATAGCAAAGGTTATGCCTGTTCAGAAGTGATTTGTTCAGCGGTGCGTATTTTAAAATAACGCTTGTAAAATAACTCGGATAGTCGGATAACCGAACATCACGAAAATGTGGTGTAAAATAATAAAATATTAATATAAAAGACGATTGCCTTTATTTTTAAGAGTTGGCTGGCTTGGTCACAATGTGCATATCAGAACGTCAAAGACACAGTACTGTGCAAATGTCTTAGGCCACTCCTAAAATTTGATTAGATTATTTCCGTTTCTTTTAAGACAGGAAATACACAATTTCGCTGTACTCCTTGCATGCTGAAATATGACCTTGCTTGCACTTAGCTTTGTCTGAACACGTCTGTTGTACTGACAATCACGAAATTCATATTCTGTTTGATGCTTTTGATATCAAATTACTGTGGAAAATACTCGCGATCAGAACAAATCATCACAGGGAGGGCAAATAACCGTGATCAGGCAATTATGCAACAATCACAACAGACATATTAAAAAAATCCACAAGGAATCTGCATCTCATTCCAAACCTCTAGTTCGGTTCAAACCTAGTTCAGTTCAGACAGTGATGTCTTCACCAGAGAACTGAGGAGCAGGCGTTTCAAAATGCAAAAGGACTTGTTGGACATGCCACACTGATTAGTGATGGCTGCCAGTGCGTTAAGGAGCCCCCAAGCACAGTAGACCCCTCTGTTTCCAGAACCTGATACCCTGACCGAGGCAGGGACAAACACAGCCACCAACACAAGCATGCAAGAACATGCACACACACACACACCCGAACATGCACAAACACACACATACCCACCTGCACACACACACACACACACACACATCCACCTGCACATACACACCCACCATCCCACACACACAAACACACACACACATCCACCTGCACATACACATCCACCTACACACACACACACACACACACACATCCACCTGCACACACACACCATTCCATACACACACATCCACCTGCATGCACACACACACACACATCCACCTGCACTCACACATGCACAACCACACACACAGCCGCACACACACACCCCCACCTGCAAGCATGAACACACACTTCTTATTTCTCTTTTCAGTAATCAGGTTTCCTTTCGGCCACTAACAAGCAGTTCATGCATAATGAAGGCTTGGAGAGTCCTTTGCATTCATGAAACGCAGTCAGTATTCACATTCGGCTACACTTACTCTAACCTACTGTAGCTTACTGTAACCTACTGTGGCTTACTGTAACCTAATGTAGCTTACTGTAACCTACTGTAACTTACTGTAACCTACTGTAGCTTACTGTAGCCTACTGTAGCTTACTGTAATCTACTGTGGCTTACTGTAACCTACTGTGGCTTACTGTAACCTACTGTAGCTTACTGTAGCATAGCTACTGACACTGGGCTGTGGAGTCAGAGCACCGTAGCACCACCCAGTCCAGCCTCTCCATGGCCACGGTGGGTGGAGCCAGGACCACATGCCTGGTTGGGTTGTTTATGAATGTGTGGGTGGTGACAAATTTAGCTCCATTTTATTAAGGTAAGTCAGCAGAGTGAAGTCAGGTGCATGCGTGATCCGTATCCGAGCAGGACGGTGAGCTCCAGGTGAGATTAGTCATCTGGAACTTTACGCTCGTTGGGGTGGTCATCAGGTTGCACTGGCCTGAGCCAAGAACCTGAAACCCACACCACAGAAGTGGGTGGAGGGGTGTGTGTGGGAGGGAGGGAGGGGTGGAGGAAGAGGGGGCTGGGGTGGGGTGGGTGGGGAGAAGGTGAAGGTGCAGGCTGAAAAATATAGAGAACAGGAAATAGACAGTGAATTTAAAAAAAGTGGAATAGAGCAAGCAGGAAAGAGAGAAAAGGAGGGGGAGAGAAGAGATTGGGAGATATATCAAGTGAGAACGAGAGAGAGAGAGAGAGAGAGAGAAAGAGAGAAGAAGAACACATATGAGAAGAACCAAAACACGAGATAAAAGGGTATGAGAGGTTAGAGGGGAAGTGTGAGCAGTAAGGAGAGAAGAGGACAGACAGAGAATAAACCGTGTGTGTGTGAGTGTATGTGTGTGTGTGTGTGTGTGTGTGTGTGTGAGTGTGTGTGTGTGTGTGTGGGGGCAGGCAGGCAGCCCGCATGGTCAGCCCAGTGAGGGTGTCTGAATCTGATTAGCAGCCTGATGTATTACTGGCCTTCTCTCCTGGGTAAGCCAACACCACTGCCGCCCCAGCTAACAATACCCAGAAAACACAGCCAGAGAGATAAAGGCAACGGGACAGAGAGCAGCGGAACGATGGAGATATCAAAGGGAGAGGATGAAGAGTGGCTGGTGGACAGAGTGTGAGAGGACAACCGAGCAGAGACAAGAGCTACGAAACAGAGGAGTAACACTGGGAGGGAGAGGGGGAGGGAGGGAAGAGAGGGGGAGGGGGAGAGAGGGAGAGAGGGGAGAGAGAGAGAGAGAGAGAGAGGGAAAGAGAGGGGGAGAGAGAGAGGGAGAGGGGGAGGGAGAGAGAGAGAGGGGGAGAGAGAGGGAAAGAAAGGGGGAGAGAAGGAGAGAGGGAGAGAGAGACAGAGAGAGGGAGAGAGAGAGAAGAGAGGGAGAGAGAGAGGGAGAGAAAGAGGGAAAGAGAGGGGGAGAGATAGAGAGAATGAGAGGGAGAGAGAGAGGAGCAGACTAGGCCGTGGGATGTGAGGATCTGTGTCTGTCTTAAGGCACGTCTCTCTCCATCTTCTGGATCATTTACACTGGTCCACCCTCCACCATCATTACCAAGCAGGATCAAACGCTCTCAGATCTCTTAACCCGGCCCCTCCCACCCAAAAACCCCAAAGACCGTCCCGCCAGCTATCGATCCGGCCGCTGCTAATTGTTGGGAACGATGTGTTTTCAGACACACGTGTTTTCAATCCTGCAATTGTTCTTACACCCATCTACTGAACTTTAACTCTTAAACTAGAAAACCTTCTAATGGTGTAGAGCTCTGTAAAACCACATCACACTGTTGCACAACCCTGGATTCTACACATACATACTGCTGGGACGTCTGCTACTCTGTCTGCTATTAGTGTTTTACACAGTTTCAACACTGCTGTTCTGCTGTCATACCTTGTTGTGATACTGTAACGCTAACGTTATGCTAACATCGCACTCGCTAAACAGAACAATATGGTTATAGGGCCATATATGTGTAACACCATCATACAGTACTGTAACAGAAGCGGCGCCCTACTGAGGATTTACATTTTACTGATGATAAATGCCTCTATAACAGCCTATGGATGAAGGATCAGCCATTCCCATCACTTCTTTGTTTATGTATCTCTCTAATTGTTGTCATGGTGACCGGCCTCAGCCAGAGGAGGATGGTCCCCCCCCCCCCCCCCCCCACTGAGTCTTGGTTCCTCTCAAGGTTTCTTCCTCAGGCTCTTAGGGAGTTTGTCCTCGCCACTGTCGCCCTTGGCTTGCTCACTGGGGGTCTGGACTCGCACACTTGTAAAGCTGCTTTGTGACAACTGTTGTAAAAAGCGCTATATAAATAAATTTTGATTGACCGATTTCAGTGAGCGATCAAATTCATGCCTCTGATGCTAATGGAAAACACGAGCACACAGAAGCACAGAACCCTGTGGGTCCGTCCGGATCGGGCCGGACTGCTCTGAGATTTCAGCCTGTTTCTATTATTTCTACACAGACTTGTGATGGCTGCTGTTGTTGTGATGTCAACTACCACTGATGTCCCACTGAAGACATAATACATTTGAAACGACAGGCAATAATCTACACTTTCATTTATTAGCAAATTTCGATTGACATTACTTGGAACCAGATATACGCAAGTGATACAGGCGAGCACAAATACATTTTAGCCGTACGTTTTCCTGTCTGTGTTCATTAACATGCTTCAACGATTTATTAAAAATTGGTTTAGTATTTGTATGTGATCTTCCTCCATCGCTTTCACCGCACCATCCGTCTGTTGTCATGTCATTATCTTCTTTCTAAGCCCTTTCCGTCTGTGTGACCTACGTCGGTCGGTGAAGTTACGCTGGCTTTCATTCCCCTGTGCATGTTTATGTTCGGCTTCGTTTCATTTCGCTCATTAAACTGGTCAGTCGGAGACTTGCGTTTGTTTGCGTACTTTTTCTCGCACGTCCTGCTCCTGTGACAGGATGACTGAGAGCAGCAGGATCCCTTTGGTTGTCATATCTCCCGTTGGTTGCCATGTCTCCCGTTTCTCATCTGCCTACTGTGTCGGCTTTTTCCCGCTTCTCTCGTGGACTCGTTGTCCTGCCGGACGTACGTGTGGTGTTCTTCGGACCTCGGTAGCGGCTCGTTCTCCGTGTGGGCAGGGAAGGTCCAAAGTGCTCCTGGGAGGCTGATTCCATGAAGCTCCATGTTGGTGCCGCCGTCTTACACTAGGTGACCTGTTCTGGAAGCAAGGAAACTGTGACAAAAGTGTGTGTGAGTGTGTGTGTGGGGGGGGGGGGAGTTGTTTAAGGGAGCACAGCCCATGTAAAGGGGCAACACCCCATTAAACACATCTACACTCGCACCATAGTTTTTGATTCTCTGTAGATATGGAAATGTACATCTTTATTTCCATTTTCACTGTCAGTTATTAGGGCTTTTTCCAAAAGTCTGAACGAGACCAAACAAACCCCATAAACTGTTTGAATTCACTGGCTGTAAGCCACATTTGGCACGCACAGACACGAGCTGCTGAATGTTTTGCGATGTAGAAAGTATCAAAGTTCTCACACGCTCTGTAAGCCCATGAAGTGAGCAGCAGCACATTCTCCGGCTGTAAACATTGCCATGACAACGATGCAACGTTTCAGATTGTAAATGCAGGGCATATTTAAGCCCTACGTTATCCGTCATGTCAGTAGAGAAGCTGAGGATGTCCTGGATTACACTATGTAGAAGACCGCGCTCACACAGCTAGCGCGATGGTAAAAGACATTTTTTTCATTACAGCTCCCACAGGAATACCAAACAGTTTATCCCCGTTCCCAGAATCGTTTTTGCTTTGTCTCCATTGCTGCAGATTAAGCTCCTGAGATGAGTCTCCCACAACCTGGAGCAGTTTGGTTGCGCAGTGCTATTATTCAGTTCACTCCAGTAAACAGTAACGCCTACAGTCACTCCAGTAAATGTAACGCCTACAGTCTCTCCAGTAAAGGTAACACCTATAGTCACTCCAATAAATGGTAACATACAAATTTAAGTATAAAGATCCATAAAACCTCTTACAGTTCATTGATTTATCTGTTTGTTAATTGTCCAGTTTCATTATCCTTCCTATGGCATGGCCTGTATGTGTCCTATGGCGCGGCCTGTATGTGTCCTATGGCACAGCCTGTATGTGTCCTATGGCGTGGCCTGTATGTGTCCTATGGCGCGGCCTGTATGTGTCCTATGGCACAGCCTGTATGTGTCCTATGGCGTGGCCTGTACGTTTCCTATGGCGTGGCCAGTACGTTTCCTATGGCGCGGCCTGTATGTGTCCTATGGCGCGGCCTGTATGTGTCCTATGGCACAGCCTGTATGTGTCCTATGGCGTGGCCTGTACATTTCCTATGGCGCGGCCTGTATGTGTCCTATGGCACAGCCTGTATGTGTCCTATGGCGTGGCCTGTATGTGTCCTATGGCGCGGCCTGTATGTGTCCTATGGCGCGGCCTGTATGTGTCCTATGGCGTGGCCTGTACGTTTCCTATGGCGTGGATTGTTTGTGTCCTATGGCACAGCCTGTATGTGTCCTATGGCGCGGCCTGTATGTGTCCTATGGCGCGGCCTGTATGTGTCCTATGGCGCGGCCTGTATGTGTCCTATGGCACGGCCTGTATGTGTCCTATGGCGTGACCTGTATGTGTCCTATGGCGCGGCCTGTATGTATCCTATGGCACGGCCTGTATGTGTCCTATGGTGTGGCCTGTATGTTTCCTATATGGCACAGCCTGACAAAAGATTGAGAAAATAGGAAAGGAAAAAGTATGCAAATTCACAGTATGAGTGTATTTGGAGTAAAATCACAGTATTGCTGTGTGTAGAGTGATTAAATTAATTGCGAGTGATTAGATTAGTGAAGAGGCAGAGCACTGGGGTGACAGTTTGTAGTATCTGAGAGATTTAGTCATAACACACACACACACACACGTGTATACACATATACGCACACACACACACCCAAACACGCATGCATACCCATGAACAACATACACATGGACATACACATAGACATACATATGGACATACACATGGACACCTGCCCACACTTGCATCTATACAGAGACACACTCACACAGTCACCTTTGACCTTTACACACAAGCCTGTATGCACACTCAACCAACAGTCAATTCCCTGGAAACTACAGTAAACTGGTAATTTTGAGAAAGAAGAAATATTGTATGTGTGTGTGTGTGTGTGCGTGTGTGTGTATATGCATCTACAAACCTGTGTGTGCCTTGAAGACAGCACTGTCAGCACTGTTACACATGAAGGAACCTCTTTAGTACAACCATTCTCTCTCTCTCTTTCTCTCTCTCTCTCTCTCTCTGCCCCCATCCCTCCCTCCTTCCTCTTTCCTGAGGGTCTAACAATTACAGTGTGCTCATTTCACTGATCCAGTCCCTGGTTCCAGTCCAGGCAAAGGAAGACCCTCATCTTCACTGGACATCGTACAGCTTAGCTCACTACAGACATGCATCATTAGCCAGACAGGGAGAGCAGGAGAGAGACAGGAAGAGATCAGCTTCCCCACTGCCGCGGATAATGTGGGACCAAACTGGATTAAAAACACACACAATGCTGAAAAAACAAAGTGGCATTGTCAGAGAGGAGAGACAGTACTGACACTCAGAGCCAAACCGGACAAAGCACAGACTTCAGTACTGACACACAGAGCCAAACCGGACAGAGCACAGAGTTCAGTACTGACACACAGAGCCAAAATGGACAGAGCACAGAGTTCAGTACACAGACAGACAAGACAAAGCACAGAAATTAGATAAACTCTGTTCATCCACACACACGCACACAATAAATACCAGTTCATGGTGGACAGGGACACAGTAATGTAGACACCCCAGTAAACAGACACTTAATGTGTTTTTGTAACCAAGCATTTTCCTCCTTGTTTACACCCTTAGACTCCAACCATATCCTGCCTGGTTTAGGGAGAGAGACTCCAACCACATCCTGTCTGGTTTAGGGAGAGAGACTCCAACCACATCATGCCTGGTTTAGGGAGAGAGACTACAACCACATCCTGCCTGGTTTAGGGAGAGAGACTCCAACCACATCCTGCCTGGTTTAGGGAGAGAAAGGGGACACTGCCTAGCTCTCTTTCTCTCATTAATTTCCCACTCTTTCACACACACACACCGGTGTGTGTGTGTGTGTGTGTGTGTGTGTGTGTGTATTGCCATGCGTCTAGGGAACTGCCCAAACTGACAGAGAGGAAATTGGTGTGTCACATGAAAGGTGTAAAGCCACTTTAACATCATCCTGTCATCGAACAAACACACATTTGTCAGCTGAGAGCACACTTATACAAACACACACACACACACACACACACACACACACAAACACACACTTATCTTAGTGAACACATACCCCTCAGCTCATGACATCTCAAGAGGAGAAGGAGTAGAATGGAAACGATAGAAAATATAATCAAAGTGCAGTGATGTGCAATATGGCAGAACCAGAATCTCCTCATACTTAAAGGGACTCGGACCTGACATGATATGTCTTAGGATCTAACAAGACGACAGAGCATCAGGCCAGAAGCTCCTCCACGTTTACTCCTTTAGTCCTCCACGTTTACTTCTTCACTCTTCCATGTTTACTCTTTTACTCCTCCTGTTTACTCTTGTACTCCTCCATGTTTACTCCTTTACTCCTCCTGTTTACTCCTTTACTCCTCCATGTTTACTCTTTTACTCCTTTACTACTCCATGTTTACTCCTTTACTCCTCCTGTTTACTCTTTTAATCCTTTACTCCTCCTGTTTACTCCTTTACTCCTCCTGTTTACTCCTTTTCTCCTCCATGTTTACTCTTTTACTCCTTTACTACTCCATGTTTACTCCTTTACTCCTCCATGTTTACTCTTTTACTCCTTTACTCCTCCATGTTTACTCCTTTACTCCTCCTGTTTACTCCTTTACTCCTCCATGTTTACTCTTTTAATCCTTTACTCCTCCATGTTTACTCCTTTACTCCTCCTGTTTATTCCTTTACTCCTCCTCCATGTTTACTCCTTTACTCCTCCTGTTTATTCCTTTACTCCTCCATGTTTACTCTTTTACTCCTTTACTCCTCCATGTTTACTCCTTTACTCCTCCAAGTTTACTCCTTTACTCCTCCATGTTTACTCCTTTACTCCTCTCCTGTTTACATAGACTTAGTGTGTTGGTGTTTGTGTTTGTCCACCAAACCTTAGAAACATAATCCATTTAGGCAGGAACAGGGGGAGATGAAATGGTGTTAAAAGCAGAACGCAGTCATGGGCTGCAGGCCAAGCAGCTCTTGGTGGTTTTGAAGTTTTCAGTGTGACAGTGTGAAACTGCTGTTTTTTTACAGGCTTTCTTTGGTGAGTAGAAAATCTCTTTTTATCACGCAACCTTCAGGAGGTCAGTGTTCTACAAGCGCTCGCAATGGCCAGGATATGCCCAGTAAACTGTATGGTAAGATACCACACTAATGATTGTATTAGTTACAGTATTATCATGACAAAGTCCACTAGGAGACTGTGTGTCTGTCACTTAGGAACAGACTCCTGTTGACCAGAGAGACAAGGGACCTGGCCAAGTGAGCCTCTATCAGAGAGAGAGAGAGAGAGAGAGAGAGAGAGAGAGAGAGAGAGAGAGAGAGAGATCATTCGCTTTCCAGATTCTAGCCCGTTCCTCAAATAACAAATAACACAGGGTTGCATGTAGCTGAACCTTCTCACAGTAGGCACCAAGTCTCCAGTGCCCTTCCAACCTCAGCTCAGGACTCAGATACCTAAAACATGGGTGAAAACGAAACCTGTTCACACCAGTCTTTGGCTATCGTGCTGTGCTCAAAATATCTTACTGTCTGCAGCTCAACGGACATAATTATAAGTACTGTTTCATATATATTCCTAAACCTTTACAGATAACGTGACTCTCCTGCTCTCAGTCTGTAATCTCGACCCTCTTCCCGCTTTATCTGCTGACTCTGTTCTGTCTCGGCGTTGGTCCAGTCCAGACGCCCCACCTTCTCATTAAGCTGTCTGCCTCAGGACTCCAATACACCTTCAATCCCCAAACCTGAACTGGAACTCAACTATCTCTGTAAACTAAAAATTAACCTTCACTGCTTTACTAATGCATTACCATCTTGTTTACTCCCCTCTGTTTCCCTTCTCTCTGAGTGCTCTCTGACCCTTCGGGCTGAGATACAGGTGAGATACAGGTGAGATCAGGCTATGACATCATGTGCTCACTTCAAACATTGTTATCTTGTGATTACTATTTTTATTCTGTTTATGTCATTCACATCATTACGGTGTCTGGTGTCAATCAGAGGAGGGGGAGGTTCAGGGACAGGGACATGGACAGGGACATGGACAGGGACATGTAGGACATGTGTAAAGCCGCATCCTGTTCTAAAAGGTTCATTCTACTAATGAACTTCAATTAAGACTTCTGACTGATGAGAGGGCTGCGCTACAGAATGCCTGCTAGGCGTGATGTCACAGCAAGGCTGGAAGGCAGCCAGGGCAGCTTTGTTGTGGGAGAGACATGGACATGTTATTGTCCAATGAGGAGAGACGTGGACAGGTTAATGGACAGGTTAATGTCCAGTGAGAAGAGACATGGACAGGTTAATGCCCAGTGAGAAGAGACATGGACAGGTTAATGCCCAGTGAGGAGAGACGTGGACAGGTTAATGTCCAGTGAGAAGAGACGTGGACAGGTTAATGTCCAGTGAGAAGAGACGTGGACAGGTTAATGTCCAGTGAGGAGAGACGTGGACAGGTTAATGACCAGTGAGAAGAGAGGTGGACAGGTTAATGTCCAGTGAGAAGAAACATGGACAGGTTAATGTCCAGTGAGAAGAGAGGTGGACAGGTTAATGCCCAGTGAGAAGAGAGGTGGACAGGTTAATGCCCAGTGAGAAGAAACATGGACAGGTTAATGTCCAGTGAGAAGAGAGGTGGACAGGTTAATGCCCAGTGAGAAGAGACGTGGACAGGTTAATGCCCAGTGAGAAGAGACATGGACAGGTTAATGTCCAGTGAGAAGAGACGTGGACAGGTTAATGTCCAGTGAGAAGAGAGGTGGACAGGTTAATGCCCAGTGAGAAGAGACGTGGACAGGTTAATGTCCAGTGAGAAGAGAGGTGGACAGGTTAATGCCCAGTGAGAAGAGACGTGGACAGGTTAATGTCCAGTGAGAAGAGAGGTGGACAGGTTAATGCCCAGTGAGACGAGACGCGGACAGGTTAATGTCCAGTGAGGAGAGACGTGGACAGGTTAATGTCCAGTGAGAAGAGAGGTGGACAGGTTAATGCCCAGTGAGAAGAGACGTGGACAGGTTAATGTCCAGTGAGGAGAGACGTGGACAGGTTAATGTCCAGTGAGAAGAGAGGTGGACAGGTTAATGTCCAGTGAGGAGAGACGTGGACAGGTTAATGTCCAGTGAGAAGAGAGGTGGACAGGTTAATGTCCAGTGAGGAGAGACGTGGACAGGTTAATGTCCAGTGAGGAGAGACGTGGACAGGTTAATGTCCAGTGAGACAGGGAGACTCTGTACCTTCTCAGACTCTGGACCAGCAGTTCAGCAAGTGTGAATTCATGAAACTAATTAGACAGCTGGTTCACAGGCTGGATGTCTCCTATCTTGTCTCCATGGCTACAGACACAGTGTTCAGGTCACCCTTAAAAGGTCACACTACAAAGCTCCGTTCATCACTTCATTCATCCCTCCATTTGCTGCTCGTGTGTTTGTGTGTGTGCATGTGTGTGTGTGTGTGTGTGTGTGTGTTTGTGCATAGCCGTCATTCACTCTTAACTGCTCCTAATCGAGAGTCCAGGACGTCAGAGTGCAACACCATTAAATTGTGCAGGCTCCTTGTACTTAAGTGTAGCAAAACCAGAGCACAGCCTTTCAAATACAGAAGGACTGGTGCTTTTCACTTTAAACCTCTCCCCAAATGACTTGACTAGCGTAGAGGACTGATAAACTAGTCCATTAGTACGGACCAGGTGAGCAGAACCAGAGGGAGTGTTTTTTTTAGAAAGTGAAGACCCATAAAAGAGAAAATCTCAACTACTTCTTACGTGTTTCTAGGGGACTGCCAAGGCCAGAGCTGACCTATAGAACCCTGGAGTGTTCTATAGAACCCTGGGGTGCTCTATAGAACCCTGCTGTGCTCTATAGAAACCTGGAGTGCTCTATAGAACCCTGCGGTGCTCTATAGAACTCTATATATACACATACACACACACATTTATCCACTACAGACACTGAAGAGTGCAGTGAGTAAAATGAGCAGATGAAAAGCTGAGCAAAGTGGTTTCAAAACGTTTACACAATATGATACATTAAATATTAGCATAATGTGAATTATATAATAAATCTGATAATATATTGCATAGTGACAGTGTCATGGAATACTTTTAGAAATATTGCAACATGCCCAAGGCATATGGTCTGTGAGGTTATGAGTGTGAGTGGAGGGATGAGAGGAAGAGAGGAAGAGAGGGAGGAGGAGAGGGAGAGAGGAAGGAGGAGAGAGGGAGGAGGAGAGGAAGAGAGGGAGGAGGAGAAGGAGAGAGGGAGGAGGAGAGGAAGAGAGGGAAGAGGAGTGGAAGAGAGGAAGGAAGAGAGGGAGAGAGAGAGAGAGGGAGGAGGAGAGGAGAGAGGGATGAGGAGAGAGGACTGGATTAGGTTTATTCAGCATCCTGCAGCCCTGCAGAGAGGCTGTTCTGGAACCTGCTGGTTCTGGAGTGAATGCTGCAATACCATCTGCAGGAAGGGAGTCTGGTCAGCAGTCTGACACACTGTAGTCTGTGGTGACTGTGAGCCTCTTCCTCAGGCAGCGTGTGTGGTGCGTGTGTGGAGCGTGTGTGGAGTGTGTGTGGCAGACGTGCTATCAGTGATGCGCTGAGGTGTTCTCACGACTCTGGAGGACCTGACGGTCACAGAGCAGTCAAAGGCAGACAGAGACGCACCCAGTCCGCATGCTCTGTATGGTGCGTTTGTAGAAGGTGGTTAGGTGTGCAGGAGCTCAAACTCCCTCAGCCTTCGCAGGGAGCAGAGACGCTGACAAGCAGATTTCACCACTGTGTGTGTGTGGGGACCAGACCAGGTCATCAGCAAGGTGCGCTCTGAGGACCCTGATACTGCTGACTCCTTCCACAGCACCTCCACTGATGACCCCCCCCCCCCCCACACACACACACAAACGGAGGCTCCTGTAGTCCACGATCATCTCCTTTGTTTTGCTGATGTTGAGGCAGAGGCTGCTGACACTGTAGCACTCTGGTGCTCCAACCTGCTCACTGTAGGCTGTTCCCTCTCCAGCTGTAATGAGGCCCAGGACGACCACGTGTCACGGTCACGTGTGAACAGGCAGTACGGGGGGGGGGGGGAGCAGCACCTGTGTTCCTGTGTGGAGGAGGTGCGACCACCCATCTTCATCACCTGGTGTCTGCTCGTCAAAAATCCCATAATCCAGTGCTCTATGGGACTCTGAGGAGCTCTATGGGATTCAGTGATGCTCTACAAGATCCAGAGGGGCTCTATGCTTTATGCTCACGGACACAGGGCTCCACAACCCCTCACAGACACAGGGCTCCACAACCCCTCACAGACACAGGGCTCCTCTCCCCCTCACAGACACAGGGCTCCATAACCCCTCACAGACACAGGGCTCCACAACCCCTCACAGACACAGGGCTCCACAACCCCTCACAGACACAGGGCTCCTCTCCCCCTCACAGACACAGGGCTCCACAACCCCTCACAGACACAGGGCTCCACAACCCCTCACAGACACAGGGCTCCACAACCCCTCACAGACACAGGGCTCCTCTCCCCCTCACAGACACAGGGCTCCACAACCCCTCACAGACACAGGGCTCCTCTCCTCCACTGCCCTGTGGACACTGGACGGACGCCATGTTGGAAGGGCTTTGAAGAGACAGCAGGGCGTGGCGGAGCGGCTATTACATCACGCAACGCCTGGAACAGCTCAGCGTGAAGCGTCTGCACTACCAGGTAAACAGCTCGTGTCAGTGAGACTCAGGATCGTTACTGCGTACGCATGAGTGTGTATGTGTGCTTGGGACTGAGTACGAGTTCTTTGAATGGTCTGTGTGTGTACGGATATGTGTGAGTTTGTGTGTGTGTGGGGGGGGGGGGGATTGAATGTGTGAGAGAGAGACTTTGTTTTGCTCTTAGTGGAAACTGAATGTTGGCTACAAACATGCTGTGGCATCACCTGGCAAACAGCGTAAAGACCTTTAAAAGGCTCATGGATCCCGTATGTGAAGCTGAGAGTGTGTGCTGATAGATCCAGCAGGAAGTGCAATAGCCAATACAACAGCACAAGCCTTCAGTGGTCACCCTACTTCACACTCTCTCTCCCCTCTCTCTCTCTCTCTCTCTCTCTCTCTCTCTCTTTGTGTGTGAGTGTGTGTGCTGCTTAAGGACTTGAGTGACCTTGAAAAAGAAACTGGAAATGCACAATACACACACACAAACTCCAATAAATGACAGAAGAGTAAATAACAGTTTGTATTTAAGAGTCTTTCTCATGAGATGACCCTACACACACACACACACACACACACACACACACACACACACACAAAGCATGTTAGGTCTTGACTGGCTCAGTAGCTCCCCTCTGGCTGGAGTGAGTCAGAGCATCTGTATAGCCTGAGCTCATCGGCACTCTCAGACGTGCCCACAGCAGCTGCTGCTCGCACGCACGCATGCACACTCGCACCACGCACGCATGCACACTCGCACCACGCACGCATGCACACTCGCACCACGCACGCATGCACACTCGCACCACGCACGCATGCACACTTGCACCACGCACGCATGCACACTCGCACCACGCACGCATGCAATACCAGCATTCACGCACGCACGCATGGCCACCACGCTTCGCACCACGCCGCACGCACGCACGCATGCACACCCCCGCACCACACTGCACCACGCACGCATGCACACTCGCACCACGCACGCATGCACACTCGCACTAATGCACGCATGCAATACTCCCTCGTTAATTCACCCCCCGCATCACGCACGCATGCACACCGCACCACGCACGCATGCACACACACCGCACCACGCACGCATGCGTCACCGCACCACGCCGCACCACGCCGCACGCACGCACGCATGCACACGCATCACGCACGCATGCACGCTCGCACCACGCTCGCACCACCACACTCGCACCACACTCGCACCACGCTCGCACCACGCTCGCTCACACGCATGCACCACGCTCGCACCACACTCGCACCACACTCGCACCACACTCGCACCGCGCAGCACATCCTGACCACTCGCACCACCTCGCACCACGCTGGCTCACCGCACCACCTCGCCCACACTCGCACCACACTCGCCACCTGCACCACGCACCACACGCACGCACGCATGCACACTCGCACCACACTCGCACCACACCACACTCGCACCACGCACGCACTCGCACCACACTCGCACCACGCTCGCACCACGCTCGCACGCACGCACGCATGCACACTCGCACCACACTCGCACCACGCTCGCACCACACTCGCACCACACCACACTCGCACCACACTCGCACCACGCTCGCACCACGCACGCGCTCGCTCCACGCTCTTTCACTCGCACCACACTCGCACCACGCTCGCTCGCACACGCATGCACCACGCTCGCACCACACTCGCACCACACTCGCACCACGCTCGCACCACACTCGCACCACACTCGCACCACACTCGCACCACACTCGCACCACACTCGCACCACACTCGCACCACGCTCGCACACACGCTCGCACCACACTCGCACCACACTCACTCGCACCACACTCGCACCACACTCGCACCACACTCGCTCACACGCTGCAGTGCTTATGAGGCTCAAGAGCTCTTCATTAATTCAAAAAGATTCTGGCTTATTTTTAGACAGGAAAAGCCTGGAAAACAAACAGTGCCATGTGCTGGTGTGTGTGTAGTAGGACTGAGTGGAGGATCCCAGCTGTGGGCACACACACACACACACACACACACACACACGCACATACACACACATACATACACACATACATACACACACACACACACACACACACACACACACACACACACACACACACACACACACACACACACACACACTCTCACACACACACACACACTCACACGCACACACGTACACACACACACGTACACATGCATGTGCACACAAGTGTACATACAGACACACACACACACACACACACACACACACACACACACACACACACACACACTTACACATGCATGTGCACACAAGTGTACATACAGACACACACACATAGACACACCCATACACACACACGTACACCTGTGTTTGTTTAGATATCATCTATCAGACGTGAGTTGCAGATATGTAAGACTGTGGCTACTTAAAAACACACATGCGTGAGTTTTCTCCAGAGGGGGGATTAGTACAGCACAGGAGGGAGAGAGACATGCAGGTGTCCTGCTGGCATCAGGACTGTAGACTACGTCTCCCTTCAGGAGGGGACACTCGATGTCTCTGGTACTGAAGTGATGAAAAAGAGTTTAAGAGTTTAGACCTATGTACCTTTTTCTGTAGTAACTCAGAGATGTAGTGTGAATGCTCACTCCACCACTCCTCTCTCTCTCTCTCTCTCTCTCTCTCTCTCTCTCTGTACCGTCCCTCTCTCCACATGTTTCTGTTTCTCCCTCCCTCCTTCCCTCTCTCCCTCTCTCCATCTCTCCCTCCTTCCCTCTCTCCCTCCTCCCTCCTCCCTCCCCCCTCCCTCCCTCCCTCCATCTCTCCCTCCCTCCCTCCATCTCTCCCTCCCCCCCTCCCTTCCTGAGTTCCACCTCTCCCTCCCCACCTCTCTCTCTCTCAAACTGGCATGAATGCATCATCTACTCCTCAGCTTTCCGTCTATGTGAGCGTCTGACAGCAACTCTCCTTCCACACATACACACACACACACACACACACACACACACAGATTATCCTACCTTCTCCCTTTTCTTATATCATCACTGTTACAACCCACCCTGCTATCTCTTATTTGTGTGTGTGTTCATTCCTATACAGTCACTCCACATCTCAAACACCTCGTTTCTCCTGACTCACTCCACACTATGTGCTCCCTCAAGATGCAGAGAGCTGTCAGCACCAGACCCCCCCCCCCCCACACACACATACATACACGCTGTATCTGCTCTATCTTCCCCATGATCTCTCCACTTTATTATCACATCATCTCTTGTCCCAAACCCCTGAACATGCTGCACTGTCAGCACTGCCTGCTGATCCACTGTAGTTAAAACACACACACACACACACACACGCGCACAAACACACACACCCACACACTCCTTCTCACCACTAATGTACACTCCTTTCCACTGCTAAAGCAACATATCCTTTGCTTTTCTCTCTTCTTCCTGTCTCTTCACTACCCATTCTTCTCCCCTCCTCTATCTTCTACCCTCGCTTACCCTCCACTACCCTCTCCTCTCCTCCCCTGCCTTCTCTTCCCTTCCCATACCCCCTCCACAGGCTCCACTGTGTCCTGTCCGGGGGGTCCTGTCTCTGCAGAGTGTCCCGCTGGTTCCCAGCCATCAGGTCCATGAGTGTGTAGCCAGGACCGGAGCAGCAGGGCAGAACATCCACACACCCGTAGGCAGACACGAGTCAGGTGGAGATGTGAGATGGAAAGCGTGTGGGTGTGTGTGTGTGTGTGTGTGTGTGTGTGTGTGTGTGTGCAGTTTCCATGGATCGCTTTTTAATGGCTACACCGGCCAGAACCACAACGGACTTTTAACGAGCAAAAAAGGTCCAATCGCCACGCCAGACTTTAACGAGCAACAAAAGTCCAGCAGAGACGGCGGTGTAGTGTGTGTGTGTGTGTGTGTGTGTGTGTGTGTGTGTGTGGGGGGGAGGATCAGCCTCGTGGTTCATTAGAGACAGACAGAGGAGTGAGGGAGGTGGAGGACCCCTAAACACCAGCTCCTACCAGCCTGCTCTGAACCCTGCAGCGTCACACCTGCTGTCCGTCACGCGGAGCCGCCCTCACTGGCGAATGGTGAGATATCCGTGTGTGTCTCTCAGCCGCACTCTCACCAGCATCACGGACCCCTGGCTCTTCAGGATCTGTCATGTGTCTGCGTGACTGCTGCCATTAACGGTAAACTGTGCAGGTGATGATTTAAAAAAATTAAAATAAAAGGCTACTGAACAATTAGTGGGCAGGAAAACTATAGTGGGTCACAGGTACAACTTCATTAATGTGACGTTTAAATGTGTTACATAGTTTTCACATTCACTCACCTCTCTCACTTTTACGCTCTCCTTCTTCTTTCTCTCTTTCTCTCTCTACAGTTGTGTCTCTCTTTCTGTCTTTGTGTGTCTCTACACTTGCCTCTCTCCTGTCTGTTCTCTCTACTTATCTCTCTCCTCTCACCTTGTCTTGCCCTCTCTCCCTCTTTCTCTCCCTCCTCCCTCTTTCTCTCTCTCTCTCTCTCTCTCTCTGTAAGTCATCTCTTACCTTTCAGTTACTGATCTGCTGCTGCTCTTCTACATTAAACATTTATACAGCTTCATAATATAATGCGTCGCTCCTGTACATATTCCTATTTACACCCACTCCCTTGTGTGTGCTTACGGTATGTGTGTGTGTGTGTGTGTGAGAGAGAGAGAGAAAGAGAGAGAGAGAGAGAGTGGGAGGGAAAGAGAGAGCTGCATAGATTGGCATGTGTGTGTTTTTGTGATTTTGTGTCCATGCCTACTGGGATACCTACTTTGTGCTTGTGCATACCTGTTTGTGTGTGATTGTGTCATATTGTGTGTATGTGTGAGAGATAGAGAGCGAGAGATAGAAAGAGAGAGAGATAGACAGAGAGATAGAGAGAGGGGGGGGATAGAGAGGCTGCTCCTGTAGTGTTCAGCAGTGCTAAAATCCTCAGTACACACATTTCTCTCCATGACCCCAAAACAACCAACAGACTCATGCAGAACTGATGAAATAATCTCTGTATTAGTGGCTCTGAGTGGTGTAATAGAAACACCCGCCCTGGACCCACACAGATGGGACACTTTATTAGAGACACCCAGGACTCCAAGGGCCAGATGACTGTATTTGAACACCGAGGTGTTTCTATTACAGCTGCTGAGTGGATGTCTGACCATGCATGGACGACATATCCATCTGTTGGAGCCACACATGTGGTGAGGCCCCCACACTGGGCGGGATCAGGCTGTGTGTAGCCAGATGTGGACCGAGGGAGAGAGCCGTCTTGTGCTTGTGTGTAATTAATGCTGCACACACTTTATCAGCTACACCCAGTCCCACCATAAGCCACCTTGTGTTTTTGTGCCATTCACACTGGGGTTAAACATCTGGTGTTTTATACACACCATTACCCTGATATGGGCCTGGTGCATGTCTGCGTTTGTGTGTGTGTGTTTTCATTCTCGCTGCCATACATTTTATCTACAAAAATATGCTTTGAACGCCCAGAGGGCGATAATCAATCAGAGGGCGTAATCAACTGAACAGGGTTTACTGCACAGACTCCCCTGCACTGTCAGGAGAGGGACAGAGCAGCACTGCTGTGCTGAGTAATACAGCTCCTGTACTACCCACAGCTGAGACATACTGCACCAGGACTGAGTAATACAGCTCCTGTACTACCCACAGCTGAGACATACTGCACCAGGACTGAGTAATACAGCTCCTGTACTACCCACAGCTGAGACATACTGCACCAGGACTGAGTAATACAGCTCCTGTACTACCCAGAGCTGAGACATACCGCACCAGGACTGAGTAATACAGCTCCTGTACTACCCACAGCTGAGACATACCGCACCAGGACTGAGTAATACAGCTCCTGTACTACCCACAGCTGAGACATACCGCACCAGGACTGAGTAATACAGCTCCTGTGCTACCCACAGCTGAGACATACTGCACCAGGACTGAGTAATACAGCTCCTGTACTACCCACAGCTGAGACATACCGCACCAGGACTGAGTAATACAGCTCCTGTACTACCCACAGCTGAGACATACCGCACCAGGACTGAGTAATACAGCTCCTGTACTACCCACAGCTGAGACATACCGCACCAGGACTGAGTAATACAGCTCCTGTACTACCCACAGCTGAGACATACTGCACCAGGACTGAGTAATACAGCTCCTGTACTACCCACAGCTGAGACATACTGCACCAGGACTGAGTAATACAGCTCCTGTACTACCCACAGCTGAGACATACTGCACCAGGACTGAGTAATACAGCTCCTGTACTACCCACAGCTGAGACATACTGCACCAGGACTGAGTAATACAGCTCCTGTACTACCCACAGCTGAGACATACTGCACCAGGACTGAGTAATACAGCTCCTGTACTACCCACAGCTGAGACATACTGCACCAGGACTGAGTAATACAGCTCCTGTACTACCCACAGCTGAGACATACTGCACCAGGACTGAGTAATACAGCTCCTGTACTACCCACAGCTGAGACATACTGCACCAGGACTGAGTAATACAGCTCCTGTACTACCCACAGCTGAGACATACTGCACCAGGACTGAGTAATACAGCTCCTGTACTACCCACAGCTGAGACATACCGCACCAGGACTGAGTAATACAGCTCCTGTACTACCCACAGCTGAGACATACCGCACCAGGACTGAGTAATACAGCTCCTGTACTACCCACAGCTGAGACATACCGCACCAGGACTGAGTAATACAGCTCCTGTGCTACCCACAGCTGAGACATACTGCACCAGGACTGAGTAATACAGCTCCTGTACTACCCACAGCTGAGACATACCGCACCAGGACTGAGTAATACAGCTCCTGTACTACCCACAGCTGAGACATACCGCACCAGGACTGAGTAATACAGCTCCTGTACTACCCACAGCTGAGACATACCGCACCAGGACTGAGTAATACAGCTCCTGTACTACCCACAGCTGAGACATACTGCACCAGGACTGAGTAATACAGCTCCTGTACTACCCACAGCTGAGACATACTGCACCAGGACTGAGTAATACAGCTCCTGTACTATATGCCATCCATATATGAAGTGTAATGCATGTCATATTTGAAACAAACATGTTTGCTAATGCTATGTTGAATTGCCAGTGAAGGGTGGGGCAGCGGGTGGAGGTGGGAGCTAAACCTGTTCCCTCCACGTAGGCCAGCAGACACTGAACAAGCAGCGTGTTGGTTTCTGTATGCAGCTGAAGGAGCTGCTGTTGTCTGCTGACTCTGCCCTGCTGCCCTGCCAGGTCAGCACTAAAGACAGGAGAGTGAAGACTGTCCTGGTTTAGTCCTGCCTCTGTCCTTGTTTAGTCCTGCCTCTGTCCTTGTTTAGTCCTGCCTCTGTCCTGGTTTAGTCCTGCCTCTGCCCTGGTTTAGTCCTGCCTCTGTCCTGGTTTAGTCCTGCCTCTGCCCTGGTTTAGTCCTGCCTCTGCCCTGGTGTAGTCCTGCCTCTGTCCTGGTTTAGTCCTGCCTCTGTCCTGGTTTAATCCTGCCTCTGTCCTGGTTTTGTACTATCTCAGTCCTACTTGTAATACATCTCCTCTCTTACTCAGAACAGAGTAATACATTTCCTCTCCTACTCAGAACAGAGTAATACATCTCCTCTCCTACTCAGAACAGAGTAATGCATCTCCTCTCCTACTCAGAACAGAGTAATACATCTCCTCTCCTCTCCACTCACACACCTACTCAGAGCAAAGTAACAGAACTCATTTGTTGCACCAAATCCTCTTTTTGCCAATAGTTGTGTCACGCTGTTTAGGGAAATACACAAGCCTCTCGGGTGCTAATTTTAGTTCCTCCTATGATTAAAAAGCCCTAAGTATTGAGAGACGAAAAGAGAGAGAGTGAGAGAGAGGGAGGGATGGAGGGAGAGAGAGGGGGAGAGAGAGAGAGGGAGGGAGGGAGGGAGAGGGAGAGGGGGAGAGAGAGACAGCATAAAACGCATTCACTCATCACGCCGTCAGAAAGAAACAAGCCACCCCTTTTCCTCTCACCTGCACTTTCTTGTGCTCTCACACTTTCTAATTTCTTAAAATCCTTTTCTCTCTTTCTCTGTCTCTCTCTCTCTCTGTCTCTTTTTCTCTCTCTCTCTTTCTTTCTCACTGTCACTCACTGGCTCTCTATTTGTTGCATTTTGTCATTCACACAGAATTTCTCCCTCACTCCACTCATGCCTCACTCTGTCTGTCTCTCTGCCTGTCTCTCTCTCTCTCACTCTCTCTCTGAGTTTGTCTCTCTGTCTCCCTCTCCCACTGTCTCTTTCCCTCTCCCACTCTCTCTGTTTGTATCTCTGTGTGTCTCTCTGCATGTCTCTCCGTCTGTTTCTCACCCCTCTCCCTCTCATCACATTCTACTGGTCTCCCCCACCACTACACTTATTATTGTTGGTTCTTTGGGTACACACCAGAAATCAAGGGGCATAAGAACACGTGATATTGATCATACTTTCATTTGACATCAGCCAACCAGAAACCAACCATTGGCCCAACTGGGTTAACAAACGAACCTTTCCCAATCATCGGAACTCAAGCTGTTATTGAATCACTGCTTGTGAAGCATATTCATTCCTGTTTTGGACATCACTGTCCAACTCTGGTCAGCATCTCATATGGATCATTGCCAAGAAACTGGGGGACACACTTCTCACTTGCTTTGAGCGTAGAGATTGTCATTTTCAGGGCTGACAACAGAGTGAGAGTTACTCTAGTTACTGTACTTACTCTAAACTGTCACCCATAAACAGTGAGACACATGGCCTTCCTTCTATTACAACACTGGAGCAGCACCATTCAGCACAGTTCAGGTCAGCGCCATCTACTGGCATCACTTCACTTACACAAAAACGTCAGAGCAGCCAGCTATACTAGAGGAGTGAAGCAAGTACACATTAGAGAGAGAGATTCAGTAAAGATCCTTCTCAAAAGAGATAAAGTACACAGAAAGAGAGATGAGAGAGAGACCATAAGAGAGAGAGAGAGAGAGAGAGAGAGAGAGAGAGAGAGAGAGAGTAAAACTTCAGTAGACTAAAGGTGAAAGAGGAGGCTGATATTTTACAATTCCACGAGTTCAGTATTGGAAAGACTGGAATATCCTAAAATCCTTCAAGTAGCTCTATCTTATAAATCAGACTCTCCAGAGCTCCTGGATCAATAAGCTTCATGTCTCTTTCCTGTTGATGATGTAGTGTACAGACTGGAGGAGACAAGTTTCCACAGCCATTTGGGAGAGAAGATCAAAAATCTCAGATGTGTCATAATAATTGAAACCAGAAGCATTAAAAAGTAACACAAATACATTTTGCATTTTTGTTTTAGCAACTTTAGAACAGGAGACAGAAAAATGACTAAGGAGGGAAGGAGTCTCACCTCACTGCAGACTTCACAAGTTCACATCTGAGAGCAGTGGGGACTACAGCAGTTATGTAGCGAAAAACAACACCACATACATATTATACCCAACACACTCACACACTCACACTCACACACTCACACACTGAGAGAAGAAGAGAGGGAAAGAAGAAGAGAGAAAGAGAAAAAAGAAAGAGACATATAGAGGAGGAGACAGATAAAGACACAGAGACAGAGGGAAGAGAGAGAGCGAGAGTGAGAGAAAGACAGAGATTCAAAATAACTTTATTAACCAATCACAAGTTTACAATCTACAACCACACAAAAAGCATATTAAGGGGAGGGGTAATCACCATAAACCACCCTCATTTCTCACAGCACACAAAACACTACTGACACCCCAAATATTTTCAAAAGCAGTAAAATCAAAGTTAAAATCCAAGTCTATGTGACTCTTTAACAGCCTTTACACATGAATACAGTGTTGATGTCAGTCTGGTGCTCAACCAGTCGCCTTCTACTGATCCACACTGCCAAACTGTCCCTAAATAAAATTTAGGAGTTGAGAGAGACAGAGAGAGAGGGAGGGAGAGAGGTAGAGGGAGAGGCAGGGAGAGAGAGAGAGAGAGAGGGAGAGGGAGAGAGAGGGAGAGGGAGAGAGAGAGGAGAGAGGGAGAGAGAAAGGTAGAGAGAGAGAGAGAGAGAGGGAGAGAGAGGAGAGAGAGAGAGGGAGAGGGAGAGAGAGAGAGAGAGAGAGAGAGAGAGGGAGAGGGAGGGAGAGAGAGAGAGAGGGAGAGGGAGAGAGAGGGAGAGAGAGAGAGAGGGAGAGGGAGGCTGGACATAGTGTGAAGAGTAAAGCTGTGTATCTTCACACCATAAAGGTGTTTAATTTTTTTCTTCAAGCTCTGCATGTTTCTCAGCTTAGCAGCTTCCAATGGGAATTTGGCCTCTGTCCTGACAGCGGATGTAGGCCTTTGTGTGTGTGTGGGGGGGGGCTATGACTGTGTGTTTCTCTCTCTCTCACGCACACACACACACACACATACACACAAATAAAAACATACACACAAATTAAAAATCAGAGATCACACCTTTTTCAAACTCCTTTTTTAAAATGCTTTATTTTAAACTCATCCTGAGAGACAGTCTGAATCAGCTCGATTTTCCAATGTGGTAAACGAGCCATGGTCAGAAAAACAGCACCGCCGTAGGACCAGCAACTCCACCCCCAGGAACAAACACCACCCACCACCCACATCTTCACCCCCAGAGCAAACACCACCCACAGCATCTCCACCCACAGAGCAAACATTCCAGGAAACCACAATATGCTTTGGAATCTGAACTTCTAGTGCTAGCCCCTATTCTGAGAACACTACTCGCAGTGCTAGCCCCTAACCTGAGAACACTACCCACAGTGCTAGCCCCTAACCTGAGAACACTACCCACAGTGCTAGCCCCTAGCCTGAGAACACTACCCACAGTGCTAGCCCCTAGCCTGAGAACACTACCCACAGTGCTAGCCCCTAACCTGAGAACACTACCCACAGTGCTAGCCCCTAGCCTGAGAACACTACCCACAGTGCTAGCCCCTAGCCTGAGAACACTACCCACAGTGCTAGCCCCTAACCTGAGAACACTACCCACAGTGCTAGCCCCTAGCCTGAGAACACTACCCACAGTGCTAGCCCCTAACCTGAGAACACTACCCACAGTGCTAGCCCCTAGCCTGAGAACACTACCCACAGTGCTAGCCCCTAACCTGAGCCACAAACCACCCAAGAAGAAAAAGTCCTGTCAGGCAGCTCCAGAACAGAGACCCTCACAGTGGACCAGGAAGCAATACCTCACCGAGAAATTAAAGTCACACTCTATTCTATTCTATTCTATCCTATATCATCTGAACCGAAGACTCAACACATCTCTCACACTCTAAACTCCAGTGCAGGACACAGCAGTGCCTTCTAGGCAGCGGAGCACCCCCTTGCGCCTGTAGGGCCCGGCCTGCTGGCCGAGAGCCTGAGATCTGGGCTGCTGCACATGCCCTAAAGGCCATCTGAGCAGCCTGGCCTGTGGAGCCCCAGCAACCTGTTAGCAGGCGTCCACGCGTCCACCACGTGCCCTCCGCTGGGACAGCACATCTGCATGCTCTGCCTCTGTGGCCCCTTCTCTCTGCCACTCTCCCTCCAGCAAAAGGGCGATGCTGCTGGGTTCATTTCTCTCTCGCTGAACACCCCCCCCCAGAGGCAGGCTTTTATTTTTTTTAAGCTCCATTTCAGTTCCAATCTCAGCCTTCCACACACACACACACACACACACCCCCCACTGCCTCTTCCCTCCTTTTTGAAATGTAATTTGTTGGCGATCCTTCATAAAGAGCACTGCTCTCTCCTCAGTGGCCACGAGTCAAACACACACACTCCACGCGCCCAAACGCCCGGGTGCAGTCTGATAAACACACGGACTGGTGCTTCTCTGCCCTCCTCCTCTCTCTCTCTCTCTCTCTCAGTCAGTCTCTCTAACCTGTCTGTCTCTCACTCTCTCTTTGTCTGTCTGTCCTCCTGTCTCTTTCTCACTCTGCCTGTGTGTGTCTCTCTCTGTGTCTGTCTCTCTCAGCATCACTCCCAAACCTGCTGCCTTTCTCATTCTGGGTTTCTCTTCTTTTTGCTCTCTCATCCTCTCTCTCTCTATCACAAAACTCTCTCTCTCTCTCTCTCTCTCTCTCTCTCTCTCCCATAATCCCCTGTTATCCTACTCTGCTCTGATACTGTCCTGTGTGCTGTATTACCCTGCTGAGCTACTGAAACATTCATGTCTGCATAATTGAAGGAAGAAGAGCCACAGAGGAGGTGACACCAGGACAGACAATACCAACACACACACACACACATAGAACAAACACACACACGCATTATATTATATTTCTAACATGTTCCTAAAACCTCTAGTCAAGTCTAGGTTTTGGCTATTAAATAAATTGCCATTATCTTAATCTAATACTTCGAGCATATGTGACTGCCATTTACAAACAATGAGTCTGAGCAGAGCTTTAATAGAGGATGAAACTACTGCGTATCCAGCAGGAGGGGTGTGTGTGTGTGTGTGTGTGTGTGTGTCCTACTCTGACCCTGCTGGAGGAGCTACGCTCCTAGACAGCTGCTCCATGAGCACAGGAACATGCTGTTATAAACACAGCTGGCTCTAGCAAAAGAACTTCCTCCGCTGAAAGGAAATGACTGTTTTCCCTAACAAGTGCACTTCCCTAACAAGAGGCACTTCCCTAACAAGTGCACTTCCCTAACAAGTGCACTTCCCTAACAAGAGGCACTTCCCTAACAAGAGGCACTTCCCTAACAAGTGCACTTCCCTAACCAGTGCACTTCCCTAACAAGAGCACTTCCCTAACAAGTCCACTTCCCTGACCTATTCAACATAATCTACACACTAGATGAGAAAGATACAACTCTTACCCTCACAAACATTTAATGCAACACAAGAGTCACAACAGGGCCTGTTTCTTTAAGGATCTCTGTTCTACGCCTGTCCTGCATTATTTTGCACAGTTGTAGTGGATGGAGATATAGCTAGAAAGGATGTAGTAGCTTCACACAGAAAACTGTGTAGCTTCACACAGAAAACAGCACAGCAGGGGGTTATGGGTAAAGACAGGCTACCGAGAAAAGGGATGAATCCTCCGCCAGGCGGTTTAGAGTAGAAACTCCTTCTCACTGCTCCTCTCTTCCTTTAACTCCTTCACTTACTCATTTCTCTCTTTCTCTCTCTCTCTGTTTTTGCAGGTCATACTATTTTTATATATTTACATTTGGAATTTCCCCCGTTGCCCAGGACATCCCGAGAGGTGCAGGCTTGTTAGTCCTGATTTGTGGCTCCCCCTCAGTCTGTGCTGTTGGAGTTTAGAGGCACGTGGGGTTTGAACTGAAACCAAAACCCTGCTAGAGTCAAACTGCTGAGGCTGGTAAACACTCAGCCAAGCCGCCTGCACCCATTTGCCTTACGCAGGTGAAGGGTCTATGGGTCGTCTATGGGCTTTCAGCAGGAGGACACACTTCAAAAGCCTGACCATGAATACATGCACACACACACACACACACATGCACACACGCATGCACACACGCATGCATGCACACACAAACACACACACACACATGCACACACACATGCACACATGCATGCACACACACATGCACACACACATGCACACACCATGACAGTAAATGAGTACTATAACTAAAGAAAGGAATAGTTATTTGCATCGAGGCACCCCAGCGATTATGAGATTCTATAACAGTAGAATTGTGATTAACTTCTAATTAAAAAGCATGAGACTCATCTGATCAGTGTCACTGTCAATCATCCTATTCTGAACCTCAAATAAGTGATCTATCTGGACACATAGCTGGGTGTCTCCTTCATGCCTGAAAGACATTTTACAGGCTCTCCAGCGACGGGGCTGACGCCGGTAAATTACTGTGGAATGTGTGAATGTGAATCAGAAGTTAATGGTTAAATCAATATATGTTAGCACTTGCGTTAACAAGCAGTCGTTAGAGAGGTTATGTGTGAAACGATCTCCTTCATCACAGGTACCATTCAAACAACATTCAAAGGTGAAAATGGAATAATCCTCCAACAGCTACTGCAACAATAGTATTAGCAGTAGTAGTTGAATTATCGTAATAATAATGAAGAAGTAGATGTGTCAAGTAGTTATTGAAAAATCAACACATACTGTATATATCATATATATCACACACACACACAATAATTTTTTTTGTTCAACGTACAATGTACATTGTCCGTCATATATGTATATTTGTGTGTGTGTGTGTGTGTGTGTGTGTGTGTATGGCTGCCGCACAGCTAGCCTCTGAGCAGATCCTCCTCCAGGCCTAATTCGAGTCCCTACAGGGAAAAGTTGCAGTCTGATCTCCACCCTGAGGCTCGGAGCAGACACCACCCGCTCCACCTGTCTGTCGGCCCAACCCAGCAGAACAGATGTGCCTCCATTCAGAGCTCACACAGGTTCACGAGAAACACAGAGCATGCGGCCAAAATAAATTGAAACAGTGGCACACGCACACACACACTCCCACACCGGCACACATTAATACACACACACTCCCACACCGGCACACATTAACACACACACGCGCGCGCTGCTAGATTGTAAGCCATGTATAATGATCTCCGTGAAGACCTCCCCTCCCAGCTCCCTCTGTGTTCTTCCTGTGATAGGCTGCCAGGGTCTCGTTCTGATGCCCGCAGGGTGGAGGAGCCTGATGGAGAAGAAGCCTGGACAAGCTCCAACCACAACGCAACTCCCTGAACACCGCCTGCCTCTCACACACTAACATACTCTGCTGCACATGCCGCGAAACAGCAATCTAAACACTAAACAAAGCGTTCTAAACACTGGAACACTAAACAAAGCGTTCTAAACACTGGAACACTAAACACAAAGCGTTCTAAACACTGGAACACTAAACACAAAGGGTTCTAAACACTGGAACACTAAACACAAAGGGTTCTAAACACTGGAACACTAAACACAAAGCGTTCTAAACACTGGAACACTAAACACAAAGCGTTCTAAACACTGGAACACTAAACACAAAGCGATCTAAACACTGGAACACTAAACAAAGCGTTCTAAACACTGGAACACTAAACTCAAAGCGTTCTAAACACTGGAACACTAAACACAAAGCGTTCTAAATACTGGAACTCTAAACACAAAGTGTTCTGAACACTGGAACACTAAACACAAAGCGTTCTGAACACTGGAACACTAAACACAAAGCGTTCTAAACACTGGAACACTAAACACAAAGGGTTCTAAACACTGGAACACTAAACACAAAGCGTTCTAAACACTGGAACACTAAACTTAAAGCGTTATAAACACTGGAACACTAAACAAAGCGTCCTAAACACTGGAACACTAAACACAAAGCGTTCTAAACACTGGAACACTAAACAAAGCGTTCTAAACACTGGAACACTAAACTCAAAGCGTTCTAAACACTGGAACACTAAACTCAAAGCATTCTAAACACTGGAACACTAAACACAAAGCGTTCTAAACACTGGAACACTAAACACAAAGGGTTCTAAACACTGGAACACTAAACTCAAAGCGTTATAAACACTGGAACACTAAACACAAAGCGTTCTAAACACTGGAACACTAAACACAAAGCGTTCTAAACACTGGAACACTAAACAAAGCGTTCTAAACACCGGAACACTAAACTCAAAGCGTTCTAAACACTGGAACACTAAACACAAAGCGTTCTAAACACTGGAACACTAAACACAAAGCGTTCTGAACACTGGAACACTAAACAAAGCATTGTAAACACTGGAACACTAAACACAAAGCGTTCTAAACCCTGGAACACTAAACAAAGCATTGTAAACACTGGAACACTAAACACAAAGCGTTCTAAACCCTGGAACACTAAACAAAGCATTGTAAACACTGGAACACTAAACACAAAGCGTTCTGAACACTGGAACACTAAACAAAGCATTGTAAACACTGCAACACTAAACACAAAGCGTTCTAAACACTGGAACACTAAACACAAAGCGTTCTAAACACTGGAAAATTACACTGAGCAGGTTTTCTGCTCACAGCCTTTAACACAACAATGGCTGATGAGTTTTCATCTTACCTCACTCCTCAACTCCCACGACTGCCCTCTTCATTGCCCCTCTCTCTCTCTCTCTCTCTCACCTCCCTCCCTCTCTCTCTCCCTCTCCCGACATCCCTCTCTATCTGACCTGAGTAGAAAGAGGTCTAACTGTTGTGTAAATAAGCTGTGGATTCTGCACTGAGGATTCTGCAGTCCACACGGGGACGTGAGCAGGAAGAGCCACTAACACCTTCCAGTGTGCAAAAGCGCATACACACTCGCTCACACAAAGGCATGAAATCAAAAATACCAGTTAGCGTACAGCAGTGTAGTCACATGCAGCGCTATCTCCAAAACTGCACAAAGCAGTTTTCAATTAGATAACGATTAGACTCTAGCCATGGACTAGGCTAGCAGTCAGTACTGCTCACTGACTTTCTAATTACTGATCAATTGCCTTTAATTCCATAGAGAGTAATTACCTCAAACATGTGGTTACATGCTTAGTAGTGAAGTTTAATAGCTAAGAAGAAAAGCTTTTTGACTTTCAAAAATTTTACAATTACAGTAATAAGAGATTTAAGTATGTAGATTCTGGGACGATTCTTGGAGATTTAAGTGTTTAGCCCGTAAACACTTCAGCGTGTGTAGACCGTATGTAGTATGTAGTAGTATGTAGTATGTAGTACACATGTCTATGTAGATTCACTCGTCTGTATAAGTTCATACATATAGGTCTATGAAGATTCACATACTGTATGTAGATCTATGCAGATTTACATGTCTCACACATGCAAGTCTATGTAAATAGTCACTTGGAGGTCTATGTAAATTCACACTTGGAGGTCTGTGTATATTCATATATGTATATATAGATTCACACATGTAGGTCTATGTAGATTCACACATGTAGGTCTATGTAGATTCACATTTGTAAGTCTTGTTCCAATATGATCCTGATATTTCTACATTTCAAGCAGCCATTTTTACAAAGTGCCAATAAATAATAGACTCCTTTACAAACATAATCATGATACTATTTTCGACTATTATTCTGTTAAAATATAGACATTATATGGAAAAAAATATACTTCATATTTCTACTATATTTTGCGAGTAGATGGAACCTGTGGGAAGTGGGAGTGAGGAGAGTTGCTGTCTGCTGTGCTGACGTGCAGCTGAAAGTTCTCCACAAGTAAAGCTCATCTGTAATGGGGAACCAGGTGCTACATATGTTTGAACAAAACACACCACAACACACCAAGATCATGCCAAGATCATGCCAAGATCATGCCAAGATCCCACCAAGCGTCACGCACCACAACATCTGCATGGACCGCCTCAACACCACAATGAACACCATGGACTGCACAAAACCACGGAAACGGCTGTGGGGGAGGCACCTGTCTCGCTTCCCAGAATAAGAAGAGCCTTACATGGAAAGATGAAGTCCAGAAAGCCTGCAGATGGCTCAGGGTTCCCAGGTTCCCAGGTTCCTGGGTTCCTGCTCCGGCAGTGTAAGGAGGCCCAGCGATGCTGCTTCACTACACCTCCTCTTCCTACACACCTGCTTCAGTTCACTAAGGGTGTGACCATAAGCTGAGGACTGGAGTGTGCATGAGGAGTGAGACTGAAGAGTGCAAAGAGTGCTACATCTTTCCAGGAATTCAGCAGCCCTGCTTGAAAGCAGGAGTGAAATCTCTCAGCCACTGGAACACCAAGAGTCTGATGCCTAAGGAACTAACCACAGCACTTAATGCTGAAGAACCACGTCAGTTTCACAGTAGCAGCGTCACATTCTGCATTACACAATTTCAAATAGTATTACAGAAATCTGTGTCTCTGGGTCCCTAATGAGCAAGTTGAGGGTGACAGTAAAAATCTCCCTGAGATGAAACTGAGAAGAAGCGATGAGGCAAGAATCAAAGCCCGTCGTCCTGTGAAAGAAAGAACTTATATACCACAGAGGTATACAGCAATACATCACCACCCTAGTGTGTGTGTGTGTGTGTGTGTGTGTGTGCGTGTGTGGGTGTGCTGTGCGTGTGTGTGCGTGTGTCTGTGTGCGTGTGTGTGTGTGCGTGTGTGTGTGTGTGTGTGTGTGTGTGTGTGTGTGTGTGTGTGTGTGTGTGTGTGTGTGTGTGTGTGTGTGTGCGCGTGCGTGTGTGTGTGTGCGCGCACGCCACTCTTTTTTCATCCTCTGCCAAATGAATAATTAACTTAAGCACTCTGTGAACAAGCTCTATTAAATGGCGTCACTGGCCCGCTGTGCTGGGAGGAGATAAGACCTTTTTTTTCGATTCTCTTAGATTTGGCAGCAGAGCAGCCGACTGTCCGTCCACCACAGCAGCTCAGCGCTGCCACCACGCCGATCGGAGACGGTTGCTAATCACTTGCAAATTGCCTAATTCATGAATTCAGGAAAGACTCTCATTCAAATTCAAGAGGGAGTGTGTGTGCACATGTGCGCTGTGTGTGTACGAGGGCAGGAAGTGTCAGCGGGCAGGTTCAAACTCACACACAAACACACACTTATTCTCACAACACAGTCTCTTCATTGCTTCCTTATACTCTCTGAATCTATCCATCTCTCTCTCTGTCTCTCTCTTTTGTTAAAACTCTGTCTTCAAGAAAGACCATTCCATTTCTTACGACAAGAACAGCGATAAGATAGAACGCATGTCTGTGTGTGTGTGTGTGTGTGTGTGAGCGCGCGCATGTTCATGTGTGTGTATGTGCGTTATCTCTAGGGCCATGCCAGCTCTTTCTCAGCACCGCTATCTGACACAGCCGCATTTCTAATAGCTGTTCCGCTCCTACTCTCTGTCCAATCAGTCCTCCTATCCCTGCTCACACACACACACACACACACACACACACAGAGTTTCAGGCAGGTGAAGTATATGTATCCTCTCTAGTCCCTCACAGAGAGGGAGATGAAAGAAGTACAAAGGAAAGTGGGTCTGAACTATTAGCAAACACAGTCCTGTCTCCAGATCTCTGATCTCCCCGGATGGCTCTTCATTTAGGATCACTTGTGCAAAAATGACCTATTATAAACATCAACTACAACACCAGTGCAGATGTGTTTAGCATATGAATATCACAATTCTCTGTAGCCAAATGGTACTTGTAAATTAAACGGGTGCAATTGAAGTAAGGCTTGGCCCAAAATAAACCCAAAAGCAAGAAACCAATCAAAACTGAGAACTGAACAAAGCAATCTAAAATACTAAAGTCCATCCGCAGACCAGAAAGAGCTTCTTAGAAGCCCTCGATATCAGCGCTAAATGGACTTATCAATCACAAAATGTTATCCCCGGGCAAAAGCGCATATAAGGTATTCAACTAGAATAGAACATCCTGTTGCATAACAGAAGCTTTTTGCCGAAGAATTGCACTTCTGAGCCTCCAGCTGTTCCAGAACTCATGCCCCAATAGGCTGATTATAAAGAGGCCCTGTTTGATGCCATGGTCCCTCCGGCGCGGGCGGTTTGGAGAGGTTATTAGAGAAACAGATTATAAGTGCAAAGTTAGCAATGATGTTAAACACTCGATAGGCAGGGCCGTAGCTTTGGACACACTTTGGCTGACGGATGTGCCACGTTGATCGTGTTTAACGCAGTTACTTGTAAAAGTGTGTTGTTACCGTGCCAGATGCTGTATGAGAGCACAGACCGTAAGCCTACACTGAGGGCGCATTGTGGAGGTATTTTGTTCCCTATGCAAGCGTGCGCCCTGCCTCTTGCAGCAGTACGCGTCTGAACACAGAGGGAGCACTTGTCAACGCATCCATTTCACAGGCGTTGGGAAAATCCTCGTTCGCAGACAGTTCCTTCACAGCTGCCGTTCGCGGGAATGCGTAGCCTGCACCAAGGGCACTCCTGACGACTAGAGACGCGACGAGCGGCGTCCGCCCAAGTCGGACAGCTTCAAAGAAAGAATCGACTCGGTGCGCCCGTCTTACGAACGGACGAATTAGCACGAGTCTTTAAATCACTGTCTACAAATATACTGGCTTCCTCTCAGACCGGGTTAAAGGCAAGCTCCGTTCCTGAAGTCTGCGCGTTCTCATTCCTCTACTCCCGTTATTGTTAAGGTGTAGGCATCGATGCCGTTACCATTAAAACGTGCCGTTCCGTCTATCAGCCCTGCAAATCCATTTTAAGAGTACATTTCACAATTAATCCTGCTAAATATTCAACGGAGCAAATATGAAAAGAGTCCACGCCATATGTACTTGAAGGACGAAAGCAAGCTGGTACAAATGTCTATATTAATTCTCTAGAGTCTCTAAAGTGACAAATCTACTTCTAGGAAGAGTGAACTGCTTAATGTTTCCGCGCGCGCCTCGCTCTCTCTTCCGCTTGCCCCGTGATATGAAACCGTGCACTTTATTCTTCTAAATATTGTATAGACTATAAATAGTTCGTAATTAAAACAACAGTCTTCTGTAAAATAAGCAACACCTCCGCTCGTGATTCCCTTTCACACATGTTCCGCTAATAAAATAAAGCGTGCATTTTATACGCGCCACAGAGTTCAGCTGCAGAGGACGGGACTTACCTTGGTCTAGAAGCCGCAAGGAGTGTTGAAAAGACGGGTCGAGAGAATCCTTCTCCGCCATCAATTCCGGTAAGTACTTTTCGTTATCCATCTCGCCTTTTAGGTCCACGCAGAAGCGTTTCGGTAGGCGATGGGTTTACAGATAAACGGACTCTGACGTACTGCACCCCCGCCAACACGCGCGCCCGCTTCACAAAATAAATAAAAAAGAAATTAGTAGGCTAGAATCTCTCAGGAACAAATAACCTTACCACATAACCGAGAATATGTTAGAGTTTAGCCAGAAATGAGAAATGCCCCCCGCGCTCCTCCTCCGAGCTGCCTTATCCCATCCAACAGAGAGATTCACCGGTATGCCCGTAACTCGCGTGCCTTCTAGCCAGACTACCACCTTTTTTACTGTAAACAACAGCTTTGAAGCTCCCCCTGTTGTATCCACTGGCAACGAGCGAACGTCCCAAATCCTCCGCTGATTGGTCGTCGTTGCAGCGGAGATGCCAAATATTTAAATGTCGATCATTCACAGAGGGCGGAGCTGTTTTCTAGCTCTGCATGGCGCCGCGAGTGCCTATCAATCTGTTGACAACAGGGGTTGATGTAATGGTAGAAGTAGTTCAGGTGTGTACCCAGATGGTAGAAAATCTTTTAATCGTGTACCTGTATAGCCAGAAGCAGTTATATTTAATAGCATTTGATATAAATGCAGTTTTCCTTTACCAAAAGAGATGTGTGCCATTTTAACTTTTACTTAAAGGTGCCCAGAGAAACAGGACATTATAGATTTGGTATAGCAAAGCGCTTCAGAATTTGTAGAAAGCAGTTTATACATGAAAAAAAGTGTATATATATATATATATGTATATTTATATGTAAGTGTATATATATATATATATTTCACACTTCACACATGTACACGTGTCACCATGTCAGAACATTCAGTAAAAAAGTCCCATGGTTAAACAAAGAGCAGAGAAGTGGGGACAGGAGCAGAGAAGTGGGGACAGAGTGACTTCACTCCACCAGCCCCAGGGAGAAGAATACAAGCATGAGGTCAAAGTTGTGTCCGGGGGTTCAGTGGTGACGTTAGTCATTCAACGTTTGCGTCAAAGTCGTCTAACACAAGCTGTCAGCCTTCATGGCTGTTCAGGACGTCACGCTGTAGGCAGCTTGTGTTCCCATCACAGTTCTGCCCCGAGCAGCCGAAACAGCTGCAGTTGGAATTTCCCAAAGAGATGAATTTTGGCATTCTTGTTGTTTTGCAGAGGGTCATAATGCATTGTGCATACGGACCATTGTACATTAAAGCAGTGAAGTATATGCAAATGGAAGCATATCACCACTATCTTGGGCCAAGAGCACTGCACTTGTCTTACTTGTCTGGGTGAAATGAAACAGACCAGCAGCATACTGGTCCTGGCTGTGAGTCTATCCAACAGACAAGCCCCTCCCTATGCCCCTCCATAAGTCCCTCCCCAGACCCTTCCTCAGGCCCCTCCCTAAGCCCCTCCCCAAGCCCTCCCTAGGCCCCTCCCAAAGCCCCTCCCTAAGCCCCTCCCTAAGTCCCTCCCCAGACCCTTCTCCAGGCCCCTCCCAAAGCCCCTCCCCAGGCCCTTCCCCAGGCCCCTCCCAAAGCCCCTCCCTAAGCCCCTCCCTAAGTCCCTCCCCAGGCCCTTCTCCAGGCCCCTCCCAAAGCCCCTCCCCAGGCGCTTCCCCAGGCCCCTCCCAAAGCCCCTCCCTAAGCCCCTCCCCAGGCTCCTCCCTAAGCTCCTCCCTGAGCTCCTCCCTAAGCCTGCCAAAACAGCCATGAATTCCAGAAGAAAATCATGCTGATGAAGGTGAAAATGACCCTGACTTGACTCTTGGTAGCAGTGAATGTGGTGTGAATCGAGGAGAAAATGTCTCTGCTCTGACTCGCTATGCACAAGTCTTTGCTTATTAATCCTTCTGAAATGGGCTATTTTGGTTGGAGAGCACTCAAGTTGCTTTCCACAAAGACTCAAGCCTTAGATAAAATCTATTCAGCGACTACTAGGTCAAAGTGCCCTTTTACTAAAGCATAAGACGCAATGAGAGGACAAGAGAGAAGACGGCTTCTAAACCGACTCTGTTTCAAAGCAATTTTTACACGCACAGAGTAAATTTCACCTACTGCTCTCAGAACATATACAGGAGATTTTTATTCTGCAGTTTATAAACAGCAACAATGCAAACACACCAATTAGAATATTTATTACTTATTAAAGCAGCGTCACCTTGGTGACTGTGCATTTAGTGTGTGTAAACGGAGTTGAAGGGTTCCATCACCTAAGTCTTATAAACTCCTGTGCCAGTTTCAGTGACTCCATGATAGTGCCTCTGAACCATGATTTGCTGTTGTCTGGAATTGTCGGTTCTTGTGGCCCAGAGTTCTGTCTATAAATTTGAGTGGGACAAAGTGACTCCGGCGCCTTGCGTCACTCTGTAGGAAATGGAGTGGCAGCACCACTACTGTTCAAAAACTGCAGACTTTAAAGAGTCAAAACAATAATGGCCAAGGAAAGACATATACACCCATCAACCACAACATTAAAACCACTGACAGGTGAAATGAACAACACTGAGTATCTCCTTACAATGGCACCTGTCAGGGCCTGGGAGACATTAGGCAGCGAGTGAACAGTCAGTTCTCAAAGTTGATGGGTCGGAAGCAGTGGAAATGGGTAGTGATAAAATGAGGAGGTGACTTTGACAAGGGCTAAACGGTGATGGCTGGAGTCAGGGCATCTCTGAAGCAGCAGGGGCTTGTGGGATGCCGTTGAACCAGTGACGGGGTCATAGGCTCACTGATGCAGATGAGCGAAGGCTGGTGTGTCAGGACCCAGTCACATAGGAGCTACTGTAGCACAGACCGCTGAAAAAGTTCATGCTGGCTGTGACAGAAAGGTGTCAGAACACACAGTGCATCACAGCTTGCGAAGGGGGCCGTGTAGCCACAGATCAGTCAGAGTGTCCATACTGACAGCTGTCTGCTGCTCACACTGCCTACAGTGGGGTCATGAGTATCAGAGCTGTACCGTGGAGCCATAGACGAATATGGCCTGGTCTGATGAATCACATTTTCTTTGACACAAAAATTGGATGCATGCGCATCTTTTACCTGGGGAAGAGATTGTACCGTGATGCATTATGGGAAGAATTTTACATGTAGCACATATCTACACATGGCTGCAGACCAGGTACACACCTACATGGCAACAGTATTCCTTGAGGCCAATGACGAACTTTGGCAGTGCAAAGCACTCTGGACAAAGATATCCAGGAATTGCTTGAGGAAGACGACAAAATGTGGATGTGGTCTGTCTGTCCATCTGTCTGTCATACATGAGGAGGATGTAATGGTGGATGTTCTTCATGGTGGGCACAGCGGGTTTAACATATGGGAGCAGAGTTTGCGAACACTTGAGAACATCGGCGCTCTGTCAGGAGAAGACGGCTTGCGACCCACGGACTAAGCAAAAAAGAACAACCCCAAAACAACGCACATCATGGGAGCGATTTCGTACATCATCAGAGCCCTACGCTGAGGTGAGCCATCGTTTCTTCAGCGCTGGCGAATAAGCTGCCTGAGGCGATCGATAAAATGTTTATTTATAGGCGTCTGTGGGTTGGGGAGTTTAGCATTTGGAGCGGTTGAAGTTGACTCCACAGCGCTGAAGAGAACTTTGCTTGGGTTGGTTTAAGCCTTGCTGAAGTGAACCCAGGGCCCCAGGACAGGAGCCTGAAGGAGGGGTACATCAGGAGAAAGGAGTACTGCTAACTGCATCGTTCACATCCTGGACTCAAACAGGGAGCGACAGACTTCACTCCAACACGCAGAGTACCTGCAGGTGCACATGGCATGAAAGCTCCCTGGCTTACAGTAGCTATTGTGTCACAATGTGTCACCTAGGCTACATTTGCATGTTGTGTTTGAATGGCTGTTTCTTGTTTTGGTTTTATAGTGCTACATTGAAACACGTGGGCCTGTGGCTCTCATGGTTTGTACCCAGTCAGTTTCCGAGACATCATAAGTTAGTTTAAAAACCTACCAATCAATACAATAGAATAGATTAGAATAGAAATACATTATAGTCCATTCACATAAAATAGACATTTTCCTTTTACCACTGGCACAAAAAATCACTGTGGTGTAGGTAGGTAGTCACTACGGTCACAGTATGAATTTAAGACAGTGATGAACAGAAGGTCAAGGTGAGCTTGTAACTGTCCCCAGATGTTAACGTTGGTGTCCTGCTCTCTTTCTCCTCTCTTCCTCTTCTCTTCCTCCTCTCTTTCTCCTCTCTTCTTCCTCTCTTCCTGTTCTCTTCCGCCTCTCTTCCTGCTCTTTTCCTGTTCTCTTCCTCCTCTCTTCCTCCTCTCTTTCTGAACCTTTATGCTAGCAGGTCCATTTCTTTTCTTTCATGTCCTATACGCAACTCTATAGTTGGTTTTGGACATTAAGATCTAAGAAGCTGTCATGAAGCCAGATGTCATGAAGCCAGATGTATTCACAGTAAGTGTTGATGTATTCACAGTAAGAAGGACTTTCTGCATCTTGCTGGGAGGAAAATAAAGGCCTTATCAGCTGCATATTTGATCAGGGAGAGATCACTGCTGATGCTGTGCAGCGTGTTTATATGTATGGAGAACAGCAAAGGAGACAGTAGACAACCTTGGGGTACACCAGGCTTCTGGACAAGGAGTACGGATGCAATAAAGAAAAAAATGTAAACAAACAAACAAATAAATAAAATAAGAGGAATGAAGATTTGTGAGATATAAGATGTTCTTGTTGCTTCCATATACCAGCACACACAGCCCCCATGCATTTGTGTACAACAACCTGTTTAAGACAATAAGTGTTTACAAACCTGCTTAAACTCTTATGGCCTGACATAATGACCATGCTGGAACTCCATAATCTTTGCCATCTGTGTCTCTTCAGCCAATGAGGTTCCATCCTCTAGCAATACCGTTGATGTTGGATGTGTAGCATCCTCCTGGCCCACAGTTGCCATAGGCACCCTGCATCCAAGGACCACGAGTGAGCAGGAGGTCAAGATGGAAGGGTGAAATTGGAGTGGGCAGTTCATTTGCAGGTAATGATGCCCAGTCTTTGTCTATACTGCCAAGCCAGCCTCTGTGTATGTGTGTGTGTGTTTGTGTCTACACATTTCTGTTTGTGTGCTTTGATGTGTTGATGTTCAGCATCTGTGCATGAGAATGTGTGTGTGTGTACGTGTCTGTGCATTTACACATTTCTGCTTGTGTGTTTTGATGTGTCAATTTCAGCCTCTGTGTGTGTGTGTGTGTGTGTGCGTGTAGACTGGCATTATTGTGACAGAGTGTGTCTGAGATCAGTGCTGAGGGAGGGTACCTGCGCTGTGCTGCTGTGGAGTGCTTCCTCATTTAATGCCTGTCTCATAAATATAGCGTTAATTACAGCAGGCTAGGGAGACAGAGCGCACCCTGGAGAAGCACACACACTCTCCGCCCTCATCAGGACAGCGCGCAGGCAAACGGAGATATCCACTTCCTCCGCCTGCTCCTCACTTTATGTGTGTGTGTGTGTGTGTGTGTGTGTACCTCGTTGGTAGGCAGCAAACTTAATTTGCTAGTTTTGGCTTGTTTTTGCATTATTATTCCATCCCATCTTAATATATTAACAACATTGAGACAGTTTGCAGTAAATTGAAAATTGCAAAGTTTTTCTGAGACCAGCAGTCAGTCTCTAGGCTTAAGAGTTCAAAGAAACCAGGTCACAAGAAGAACAATGTAATGTTAACTAAGTTATTGCAGCACTATGCAAATGGATATCGGGTGGGGTGTTTATAGTCTACCTCACACTGTCTACCTCACACTGGACTCTGTCTCACTCTTGGCTCTACTTCACACTGTTTACCTCACACTGCACTACCTCACGCTGTCTACCTCACTCTGGGCTCTACCTCACACTGTCTACCTCACACAGTCTACCTCGCATTGTGCACTACCTCATGCTGTCTACTTCACACTGTCTACCTCACATTGGGCTCTACCTCACTCTGTGGTCTACCACTCACTGGAGTCTACCTCACTGGAGTCTTCCTCACACGAGGGTTTTCCTCAAATGGCCGTTGACCTCCCACTTGACCCTACTTCCTCAGGGGAATACCTCATTCCATAGTTTAACTCACTGGATTCATGTCAGGGTCTAAATCACATATACTGATGTCTACCCCACACTGAACTCTGCCTCTCTCTACCCCATGCTGGAGTCTACCTCATGTTTGTGTCTTCTTCACATTTGACTCATGCCTGTTGACCAAGTACTCTAAAAACCGCTCTCAAAATGTCTCGCTTAAAACATTCCACACTACAAGAAAAATGTTGAGCTTTTACACACAAATAGTCCAAAACAAGCACTGCATGTGCTATCTTCTGTTTTAAATAATTGGCCTCGAAGTGTTTTAGAACTGAGGGAAAAAAGTGACTTTCATGGCAGGTCTACTGAGAGCTCTTCCTCTAGGCTCAGCGTTAGAGCTGCCTTCCTTTAGTAAGATAAATGCAGTATGGCTGTATGTGACACTGCTCTTCCTAATGGGATCCATGCAGTTGCTGGCCTGGGGAACTGGGAGTTTAAATTTGTTTCAGCGCTAATTGGATGGGTATGGGGGGAATTTGATGTTCACCCACTCCTCACCCATGAGTCTCAGGAACCGATGCACCGATGCCTTCCAGACACGAAATGCGGCTAAAGCTCGGCAGTTTGGGTGCGAGGGAATTGCAGGTGAGAGAAGAGCACTGGCAATGCCACTTTTCAGATAGCTCTGGCAACACTGCCTCCTAGTGGCGGCATACTGTACTGCTCAGGACAATGAATAATGTAAAGTGAGCTGAATATAAGGTTACATTTGCTAAATTAGGTAAATTATACCCTTTCACGAGGTATGGGAAAGCAGGATTTCTTAGAGAGTGTAGTTTGGAAAGGCTAGGTATGAAATCAGATGGCATGAGACTTCTCAATGTAGACTACCATCTCTTTGTACTGTATTTAAACAATCAGCTTGAAGCTTCTATTCATCCATCCTGTGTACAGAGTGTGTATGGACCTTACCTCCATTCTGTCTCAGCTGTGAGTGAGTAAGACACACACACACAGACACACACACACACACACACTAAATGACCATTCAACAGGATGATCTCAGCAGCCCAGATCCATGAGACACATTGATTACTGTCCTCCTTCTCTCCCTCTCTCTCTCTCTCTCTCTCTCTCTCTCTCTCTCTCTCTCTCTCTCTCTCTCTCTCTCTCTCTCTCTCTCTCCCCCTCTCTCTCTCCCTCTCTCCCTCTCTCTCTCTCTCTCTCTCTCCATCTCTCCCTCCCTCTCTCTCTCTCTCTCTCTCTCTCTCTCTCTCTCTCTCTCTCTCTCTCTCTCTCTCTCTCTCTCCCTCTCTCTCTCTCTCTCTCCCTCTCTCTCTCTCTCTCTCTCTCTCTCTCTCTCTCTCTCTCTCTCTCTCTCCCTCTCTCCCTCTCCCTCTCTCTCTCTCTCTCTCTCCCTCTCCCTCTCCCTCTCCCCTCTCTCTCTCTCTCTCTCTCTCTCCCTCTCTCTGCCCCACCCACGGTTTCCTTCCTCTCACTCTGTAGGTAGTGTTGTCTAAGAGGGTAATGAGGAGCTGTCAGCTCTGTCCACATAAACAAATCAATGGCATCTGGACTGCAGGAGCTTGCAAGGTCAACTCACTTTCTCCCTCCCTCTCTCTCTCTTTCCCTCTCTCTCTTTCTCTTTCTCTCTCTCTCTCCCTCCCTCTCTCTCTCTTTCTCTCTCTCTCTCTTGCTCTTTCTCTCTCTCTCTCTCTCTCTCTCTCTCTCTCTCTCCCTCTCTCTCTCCCTCTCTCCCTCTCTCTCTCCCTCTCTCTCTCATCTCTCTCTCTTTCGGCCTCTGTTTTCCCTTCTCTCCCTCTCCTTCTCTCTACTGCTCCCTCTTTTTCTGTCTCAGCTCATATTTTCCGTTCAGCATGTCCGTTCTTTAGCACCTGCAGCCTCCTCTGCGTTGCTGTCGTTTGGTGTAAGCACGTGTGAAAATGCCTGGCGTCCGCCCCTCCCACGGGGACAGGACCAGACCACGAGCCCATCTCAGGACACCTGCACCTTGTCCCCGCCCCACATGGACCACTTGTAGACTCACTATGGTACTACACCTGTAGTCCTTAAATGTGTTAGTTATTTAACCAAAGAAATTTCAGTAAACCTCCGTAAAGCAAAAGATCAGACATTTTTTCTGGTGGATTTGTTCCAAACTCTCTGACCTAGTGGATGACTTTACTTGAAAGGAATTGATCAGCAGGTGGTGACTTTGATCGACAGTAGGTTATGTAAAATGCGTAATGCTTGGCTGGCAACTGGAAGGTGTTCCATGCCCGTAGACATAAAGCAGACCTGTGCTTCCTCACCGCAGTACTGCACCACTCACCATCCACGCCCAGTAGTGTGACTCACTGTATATACCAGCACACCAAAGGACTGTGTGAGTCGTCGCCGGTACCCCAGTGAGGCCTGCGAGTACATTAGCAACACTGGCCATGAACGGAAACTGCTCACAGTGGGCAGCAGGAGCGGATGCGGTTGTCCGCGGCGACAGCCCTGACCGTCCCTTCCCACTCCCAGCGGGGGAGGAACCTCGACAGGGTACCGCGGCATCCCAACACGACAGCTTGGCAAAGCTGCCACTCACATGAACTCTCTCTCTCTCTCTCTCTGTCTCTTTCTTTCTCACACTCTCTATCTGTCTCCAAAACCAGCAGCTCTGTCACTGAGAATTATTCTATGTCACACAATCTCATAATTATTACCATTTTTCTCAGGTGCTAGGGTGTGTTTGCCTAAGCCATCAGTGCGTGTCGCCTATTCCAAATACATCAGAGCAAAAACAAATATTTTGGCTCAACAGTCAACACCTTTTCAGTGTCAGTCTCAGTTGCTAATGGACTTGTGAAAAAAAACGACAGAAAGCGCGTGAGCGTGTCCGACCAGGCGGACCACAACAGTCCCCAAACACTCCCTCAAACTGGGACCAGCTTGCTATTGCTTAAGCACTGTCTGCAAATCTTACTCTAAACCAGTCAACTGTATTGTCAATGGCCAGAGTTATGCAGTCATATGGAACAGTGTTTCACTCCGTCACACATCTGTAGTGAAAGACTCACCCACACGTGTGCAGTGAGGGACTGGTTTATGTCTCACCCACACGTGTGCAGTGATGGATTGGTTTATGTCTCACCCACACGTGTGCAGTGAGGGACTGGTTTATGTCTCACCCACACGTGTGCAGTGATGGATTGGTTTAGGACTCACCCACACGTGTGCAGTGAGGGACTGGTTTATGTCTCATCCACACGTGTGCAGTGATGGGCTGGTTTAGGACTCACCCACACGTGTGCAGTGAGGGACTGGTTTAGGACTCACCCACACGCGTGCAGTGAGGGACTGGTTTATGTCTCACCCACATGTGTGCAGTGAGGGACTGGTTTATGTCTCACCCACACGTGAGGGACTGGTTTATGTCTCACCCACACGTGTGCAGTGATGGACTGGTTTAGGACTCACCCACACGTGTGCAGTGAGGGGAGGGTTTATGTCTCACCCACACGTGTGCAGTGATGGACTGGTTTAGGACTCACCCACACGTGTGCAGTGAGGGACTGGTTTATGTCTCAGCCACACGTGTGCAGTGATGGGCTGGTTTATGTCTCACCCACACGTGTGCAGTGATGGACTGGTTTAGGACTCACCCATGCATGTCTACTGACTATCTACCTCTATGTTCTTCAATTTTAATTATAGAATTCTAATCCTAATTTGCCTAGAGATGTAAATTATATGATCACTTTTAGACACAAAGACTGAGACACGTAGGACAATCACAGCATCAGACTGCTAGGGCTGTATCAGGTACGCCTGGAGATGTTTCCCCCTCTGCACTGGCAGCGGACATCTTCTTCACAATGCTGATGAACACCTGTGGCCCAATATCAGGCACAGGGTAGATCAGGCAGAACAAACCAAATGGACCTCCTTAGTCTTCAGAGCTGTATCATGTTACAGTATTTTTGGTTGTGTGACATGTTGCATTTGAGTATGCGCTTGTATTACACTGTATGACACCCAATAAAATGATACTTACAGTGAAGATATGTTTTCTTATTCATACG
>JAGXOD010001380.1:1717500-1730000 GCA_020368025.1 Brachyhypopomus occidentalis
AGCGGATCCACTAGGTAGCGGATCACCCCTATCTTCTGGGATTCCTGCGCTTGAAGCAGCTCTTCAGCAGGGCAAAATCTGAAGTCGGACTCTGCGACATTTCTGATTTAGCTCAGGCGCACTAAGCAGTTCAGATTGCCTTTATTTGACATGTCGTTTTAGTTTAAGGTGCAGAAATTAGCTGTCAATACAGCTTACAGGAAAATCCATTTGGTTCGAGCAGTGAATTTGTGTCTGATATAAGAAGCCTGATCTGCACTTGAGCCCCTGAGGAACAGCCAGAGTTATAAGAAGGATGATTGCCTGAGATTTTGCCTGAATTCAATTACCATTTAGGCCCTCGTTATCATCAGCCTTAACTGTGAAAAACTACTTCCCAGATGGGCGGGTTCATGCAAATTTATACAAATCCCTTATTGACTTGACACAGTGTTTTTCAGAAGAACCAGAATGTTTCTGTGAGATCCCACCAATCTGCACCCCCCTCCCCCCAAAATCCTTACCAGCTGTACAAAGTTGCACTGCATAGCAGTGCTCTGGATCGAAGAGTTTTCTTAAGAGGGCTATTAGATGGAAGGAGTTGTGGGAGAGGTGGGGATGAAGATCTCCTCGTTCCTCCTCCTCATCCTCCTCCAAGTCTTCCAAATGTGCTTCATGTGTGGGAGGCAGGTAGGAAGGAGGGCCTGATCCCTTCATCTCTCTCCCTCCATCTTTTCTCTCTATCTCTCCTCTCTCCCCCTCCCTCCCCTCTCTCTCTCTCTCTCTCCTTCTCTCCCCTCCTGTCTTTACCTTCATCCCTTTTTTTTCGGGTTCATTCTCCCTCGTCCTGCCTCCTCTCTCCTTCTTCTCTGTCCCCCTTCTTCTCCTCCTTCCTGCTCTTCCTGTGAGTGTGCTCTTTGGGGAGTGTAGGTGTGAGCAGATAGATGTTGAGAGTCAGAAGACATATCACCCTTGCTCCATGACAGACATCTTCGAAATCTTTCTTCTGCGTCCTCGGAGAAAAGACATTTGGAGAAAAGACTTATTTTTTGGAGTCTTTGATATGTGTGCTGGTAATGCATTGATACATTTCCTATAATAATGGTTTTTGTTATACTGTCGATCACAGTGCAGGTTCAGAAAAAGCCATAACGTTCTTCCTGACAGGGCAGTTTATTTGCCCTGACTAGATATATGATCTCTCTAGGAAATAAATATAGAATTTCTAAGGTTTGTTTTTGTTGCACTCTGACACATGAACAATGATACATGATCCTTAAAGTTCTGCAGGCCAATGACAGAAGAGAATAGGATAGAGAAGAGAAACAGAGTTCATATATATCGAGGATCAGTGTTGGTGAGAAGGTGTGTTAAAGCTGTGTGGTCATATAATTTGGATATAGCTATTTCACACTTTATTCCAGTCTGCTATGTTATGTGGGATAAGCCATTTTCTTATGGCCAGTTATGTAAGAGCATATGCAACAAGTTTTCTTCTCTGGAGATTTGCTAGAAAGCGCAACCTCTAATTCCTCAAAGCACACAGTAGCTATGCAACTTCACCTTACCCAATCACGTTTTCTGTGTCAGCCTTTGTTCGATGAAAATGAAAAGTGAAGGACACCAGCCAAACAAACCTTTTCTGCTGCTTAACCCTGCCAGTCAGATTCTGTAGTTGTAGTATGAGAGTGTGTCTGCTGCAGACAGCGAGGATGAAGACGTGTGTACGAGTCGTGCAATACGAGTGAGCTAACAGCTACACGGAGGGCTTTTCTTGTTTCTGGAATGTTACATCTTGTCTGTGGGCTGCAGAGAAAGCAGCATCTAAAAAGGTGCCCTGTTCCTCCTCTGCATGTATTTACAGCTGTTTTCTGTGTCAGTGTTCATCTCTGTTTACCTCTGTACTTCCCAGAGTAAAGGAGAACCCCATAGTCCAGTGTGTCTTTCCCTTCCTCTCTCACTCCCTACCTCTCTCACTCCCTTCCTCACTCACTCCCTTCCTCACTCACTCCCTTCCTCACTCACTCCCACCCTCACTCCCTCTCTCTCACCCCTTTCCTCACTCCCTTCCTCACTCACTCCCTTCCTCTCTCACTCCCTACCTCTCTCACTCCCTTCCTCACTCACTCCCTTCCTCACTCACTCCCACCCTCACTCCCTCTCTCTCACCCCTTTCCTCACTCCCTTCCTCTCTCACTCCCTACCTCTCTCACTCCCTTCCTCACTCACTCCCTTCCTCACTCCCTTCCTCACTCACTCCCTTCCTCTCTCACTCCCTTCCTCACTCCCTTCCTCGCTCACTCCCTTCCTCTCTCACTCCCTACCTCTCACTCCCTTCCTCACTCACTCCCTTCCTCACTCCCCTTCCTCTATCACTCCCTTCCTCTCTCACTCCCTACCTCTCACTCCCTTCCTCACTCACTCCCTTCCTCACTCCCCTTCCTCTATCACCCCTTCCTCTATCACTCCCTTCCTCTCTCACTCCTTTCCTCTCTCACTCCCTTCCTCTCTTTCTTGCTCTTTCCTTTATTCTAATGAAAATGGATCAACAGTAAATTTGACTCACATAATGGCCATGACACTCATTTGTTTATAACATCAACATTGCCAACACTGATACAAGGACATGCACACACACACGCATACACACACACACGCACACACACAGTCAATACTGATCAACAGTAAGCCGAAGAGTATCACAGTCTGCATGTTAAAGTGCTTGAGGGTGAACGTTTGAAGTGTATACTGACTCCATCATTGCAGTGACCCCGTGCACCTGTCAGTCTATTTGTCTCGATCTCTTTCTCTCTCTCTGTATTGGTCACTCCATCATTCTCCCTGTATTTCCACCTCTATAATATCCATCTTTTTAAAATCCTGTGATATTGGTACACCCCCCCCCCCACCCACCCACTCACCCACATCTTAGTCAACGTGCGCTGAACGAATGGCGCGGTTTTTACGTGAGAGCTTCTAAATCATTCTCGCTCACACCGAGGTCCACGCAAGCCTTTTCCGCACTTGTAGGTGAGGGAATATTATCAGTGCAGCTCTCGCGGGCGGCAGCGATGAGCGGAGAAGTGCGTCTGTTTAACGGCGCCCGACGCAGAGTCAGCTGACATTTTCCTGCTAACAGACGCATGCTTACCATTCAACTCAGCTGCCTTGGCATTTACAAAGTGAGAGACAGAAAGGAGGAAAGAGCGAGAGAAAAAACTGATATACGACTAGTCCGACATGGCCATTATTAGAATGTTCAGAGGTTAAACACATGTTCCTGGTCATTTCTTTAGCGGAGGACAACACTCCTTACCTCGTTTCAAAACGTAACCATTTATGCTACTCCTAAAGTATGCATACAAAGCAGTGAGACTAAAAACGTTTATATTCCAGCCCGTTTATTTGTGTACCTGTATTAGTTGTCATGTTGGCTAGGAAAATAATTGAAGTATGTTTGAATGACTTAAAGTTGCAGTCTTTAATATTAGTCGAAATTTCAACACAAGTGTTTACTAGTTGCCTGTTGCGCGCATGTGGGTGTGTGTGTGTGCATATGCGAGTGTGAGTGCGTGCCTGTGTGCTTGTGCGTGTGTGTGTGTGTGTGTGTGTGTGTGTGTGGGTGTGTGTGTGCATATGTGTGTGTGTGGGTGTGTGTGTGTGTGTGTTTGCATGCACGGCTGGCCAAGAGTTTTGCTCAAAAATCACCAAAGAACCAATTTTAAATGGCTACACACCTGTGTGTACAGTAAACATTCTTGCCTTGTGCTTGCACGTCTGCCTCTGTATCTGAATGGGGATGTAGCATTAAGACGCCGCTGCACATCAGGATGTAGTCACTGCCTGAAATTTATCGTGTAGCTCCTACTCCAAAATCAGTTTTCCTCCCCGGACTGAAAATAGAACTGAATCACCTGGTGTGCCATTTGGGAAACTGTGACACCTTCAAACGCTTTTCACGGAGAGGAATGAACAGGTGAACTAGCGCTCAGTGCCACACAGAGAGCCACATGTTCTTATGTCACTGGGTTCTATTTTTCTACTTTCTGTTTAACAGGACATGGAGCAAAAAGATCTGTTTCCTGTGGCTTCTTTTTTCTTGTTTTCTTTGGACAGATATGGACACACACACCCATAGAGAGAGAGAGAGAGAGAGAGAGAGAGAGAGAGAGAGAAATGTGTCAAAAAATCAACCTGATACTAGTCTAAAATTTTATAATAAAACACATTATGAATAATAATAATAATAATAAATTACAAACATTATGAGAGGGAGAGGAAAAGGTTGACTTAAAACATTGAAATGTATTGTTTTTATGTAGAATGTTTTATTTTTTGTGCGTGTGTTGAGATCTCAGTGGATCTCCACACGGCGCATGCTCACGGTCCCCTGCTCTGCCATATCCTTTAGAGATGTGTGAGGGTGGATTCCTTACATACTTTATCACGCCTCCACCTGCACTCACATACACCACCACCCTCACAGACATTCGGAGACAGACAGAGAGAGAGAGCCTGAGAGAAAGAAATAATGGAAGAATTGCAAGCATTTTTTTTTAATTAGCTAAGCACCTCAACAGTCTGTTGTAATTGGTGACTTATGACCTATGGCCTCCAGACCTCAGCAGATGGTCCACACCCTACTGGGCTTGTAATGCAATCCTCCTCCAGCACTTGCCAATTTCACGGGCTTCAGTCTTGTCTTCTGTGAGAGAGGAGATCAAGATCCATCAGGTTTAGGGCGGGAAACTCTTTTCTGGCAGTGAAAAGTCAACCTCATAGTCACATAGCTTAACAGCCACCGTCCTGCAGTAACCTGAGGCATGTGTTAGCAGCTCAGATGCTTCTGTGTACATCACAATTATTCTGCAGTCACATGACCAACAAAGGCCATCATGCCACCCCCACTGGCAGCCGTACATGGTGCTTGGATTTTTGGATTGATTTCAATTACTACAAATTGACTGAAGTAATAACCAGGCAGAAAATACATGCCTGCAGAGGGAATTGTAGATGTTTATTAGAAGTGATGTTCCAAGGATGAAAGCTGATTCCCTTCTGGAGATATGCACCAAAGTTTTGTCTATTTTTATCCAGATTTCAAGCACAGAGTGTTGTGATAACTCGGATAACTAAATGTAAGCCGCCAATGAAAAACAGTGAAGAAAACATGTCTGCTCGTCAAAGAATTACAGAGATACTAAACAACATGCAGCATGGACATAGAGACATAAAGATTCTAAAAAGACATCAAATCCCACATGGATGAGTTAATGGGTGTGAGGCGAAAACATGTGATCTGGACCATGAGCACTTCCTTTATGACCATCCCACTTTCCAGTTTGGGACACACCTGCCTCGTCTGTCCAGGAGATGCTTCCTACTGGCTTTTAATGTGTTGGCTAGTAAAGTGTATTATTAGCTTATGGTAAAATGTGTAAGTGTTAATCACTTTGGCGCATCTCTGCACACACGCAAGCCACTGTTCACTGCTCACTAATCTTCATCTGTTCAATAGCATTCCTCAAGAATCCAGGAGGTCTTATTTTGGTGTTCTGTGATTGGGCAGAATGTTCGCTATTATTAAGTCCACCATTGTGTTCTTGCTGTGCTAAGTCTGTTCATTGCGTCTGCCTTCATGTCGAGAGGCAACACATTCCAATAGCAACGGGACTGTGCAGGAACTCATCAACATCCCCTCAACACGAAGATGATCAGGAAACAAATGAACAGATTACACTGTTGTGGTTGTGACACACAGTTCAGTGTGGACATACACACCCTAGAAAAACTTCTGCAATTTAAGGACATTCCAAGGTTTAACTAGTGGGCCCATACTCTGAATCCTGGTGAGCAAATATCTATGGGTGCCAACAAAGCAAAAGCCATATGCTGACAGTGAGAATACAGTGAGTTTAAAGTGAGACTACAGTGAGACTACAGTGAGTCTACAGTGAGACTACAGTGAGACTACATTGAGTTTAAAGTGAGACTACAGTGAGACTACAGTGAGTCTACAGTGAGACTACAGTGAGACTATGTGTGTGTGTGTGTGTGTGTGTGAGTGTGTGTATGTGTGTGTGTGTGTGTGCATGTGTGTGTGTGCATGTGTGTATGCATGTGTGTGTGTGTGTGTGTGTGTGTCTGTGTGTGTGTGTGTTGCATATACTGTCTGCATTCACCCTATGAGGTCACCTGAATACAAACCAAAGCATATAAGCAATTTATTGACACAACATCCAACCTCCATGCGCTGTGCTGATGGTGAGGACCTGTCGAGCACAGAGGAAGATCCAAGATGCAGGCTGACACTGCCAACCCCACCCTTACCGAAGGGGCCCGCCTGTGCTGCTCATGTTAACCTCTCCTCCACCTGTCTGTTTACCTCCACCCCTCTCCCCACACTGGAGACTGGTGGAGTCCGAGTGGAGTCTGTCTGCACTCCACTGTCAGAGCGCAGACTCGGAGCACAGCTGCAGGAAGACACGGCGTGCAAGAACTGAGTGTTGCAGGAGGAGGCGGAGCATGACGGCACTGCAGGTGTCCCGAGGGGGCGGAGTGCGTTGCAGCAGTGAGCGGGGTGTGACAAGGCAGTGGGCGGGGTGTGACAGGGCAGTGGGCGGGGTGTGTTACAGCAGGAGGTGGAACGTTACAGCACGGCAAGCATAGGCTGCTGCAGGAGGGACTCTGGGTGGTGTGGGTGGAGTCTTCCCCATGTGCAAGGGGGAGGCAGGTCTCTCTCTCTCTCTCTCTCTCTCTCTCTCTCTCTCTCTCTCTCTCTCTCTCTCTCTCTCTCTTTCTCTCTCTCTCTCTCTCTCTCTCTCTCTCTCTCTCTCTCTCTTTCTCTCTCTCTCTCTCTCTCTCTCTCTCTCTCTCTCTCTTTCTCTCTTTGCTCTCTCTAGCATGTTTTCCATCATGAAAAAGAATAAAAATTCATGGAAATGGCCCAATATATATATGAGGTGGTGGAAGTCAGAGTACTGCTGAAGCCAAAATGTGAAAACAGTGATGGATAAGGGTTTTTTAATAAACAGTGGCATATCAAGCTGAAAGACGATTAAATCTCTCCATTTTACTTGTTTTGATGCCAAGGTATAAAGGCCGTGTATGTCATCTAAAGTTTGTTCACATTATCATAGTCCATAAGAAACACAACTTGCATTTATTTCTGCTGAAATTTTGCAGAACCATTGGATGGAAACCTTCCTCTCTATCTCTGTACAATGTTTTTAAAAGAACGGGTTATAGTACAAACTTTTTGGGGAAAGCCTTCTCACTTTCAATGATGGGGAAATAACATTGGCTAATAGTCTACGCAAAGCATTGCCAGTAATCAAATGTACCTGACTAAACTAAATTTACTATAAAGAAGGAACATTAAAATGCAAAACAGTCTCGCTCCGAATGCCCGGTGATGACAGGACGACCCATTTCTGCTTATTTGTTTTCTTTGCTCACTTTGCATTCGATTACACATTAAGCAGGAGAGTCTCTTGTATCTCTTGCAGGAGGTGTGATCAGTTTTACATGGAGGAAGCCAAACAAGATCTTTCTCATTGTTTCACTGAACACCACTGGACCATCAGAATTAAGGATTGCCAGTTGTTGCTGTAGCAGCAATGAAAGTAGGAAACTTAAAGCTTTTGAGGACTTTCCCCATGAGCACTGGGATATTTCCTTTGGGCTGGAGTAATGTGGTAGTGTGAGACTTAACAGAAGAAGAAGCGTTCAGGACAGAAGGAACCAAATGACCTACCAGAGGGGCATTAATTAACAGAGCTGGGGATTCCCCAATTATACGAGAACCATGAAGCATGTATACCATGGAACCAGAGTAGGTACCATAGTACATAACAGGATAAGCCAACTCCGCCCCCCAGAGGAATGTACCATCTGCTATCAGCCAAATAGCAGAGGTGACTGACCAAACTGCCAGTGGCTAGAAGAGTCAGCATTGAAGGACCACACAGGTTATATCACCCCGGACAATCCTGGAGATGGAGACTGAGCAAAGGAGCCCTTGTGAGAATCCAGCACCTAGTAGCAGGGTGGCAAAAGCTGGCAGGAAAAGCATCCAGCATGTGTCAGGGGTCAAATACAGACACACATCCATAGGAGCTACACACCCTCAAGTCCAAATGGAAGGGGCCTCAAAGAGGGTGAGTTCTGGTCCTGTGGTACCTCCAGATCCAGACAGGTAAACAGGTTCTGACAAACACACCAGACACAGTGATTGTAAATAAATGTAAATGACAGTGTTATTAGCTGTGTCAGTCGCATGTGATGGGAACGTCCCCAGGAATACAAGACGCTAAAGACGCTAAAATACCAGCAGCTGAAAAAGACAAGGAAAGGAGGTGAGAATAAGAGAATGTAGAGGGTTTACATCGTGGGTGTCCCAGTGGTGATAGGAGCACTTGGGCCATGACCTGAGAGATGGAGAGATGGGGAGATGGGAAGATGGGGAGATGGGGAGATGGAGAGATGGGGAGATGGGGAGATGGGAAGATGGAGAGATGGGGAAATGGGAAGATGGAGAGATGGGGAGATGGGAAGATGGAGAGATGGGGAAATGGGAAGATGGAGAGATGGGGAGATGGGGAGATGGGAAGATGGAGAGATGGGGAAATGGGAAGATGGAGAGATGGGGAGATGGGGAGATGGGAAGATGGAGAGATGGGGAGATGGGGAGATGGAGAGATGGGGAGATGGAGAGATGGAGAGATGGGGAGATGGAGAGATGGGGAAATGGAGAGATGGGGAGTTGGAGAGATGGGGAGATGGGGAGATGGATCGATGGCTCCAACATATCCCAGGAACACTGACCTCAGTCTAGAGGAACACAATCACAGGAACAGTGACAATACTGAAATGCTGCACTCTCAAACCTCAAATTCGCAGACCTCTGGTAGGCTGTGATATATATATATATATATATATATATATATATATATATATATATATATATATATATATATATATATGTCACTTACCTCTGTAACATGGATGGAAATTGTAAGTCGCTCTGGATAACAGTGTCTGGCAAATGCAGTAAAGGTGTGTGTAAGGGTGTTTGAAACTTTGTGGTCTCTTTATATTCTCTCTGAAATCCTCTAACGAGCTACGGCTGTCAGCAGCACTGTCAGAACTGCACCTGTGTTACTGTGTATGAAAATATTTTAGAAAAGGATATTCAATCGTATAATATTTATAGTATTTATAGAAGCAAATTAATACTTTCTCAAATTTGCCCTTTAGCAACATGTTCTGATACCATGTGCCACTTTCTGCTCACATCCTTTCTTCCCTCTCCCTCTCTTTTATGCGGTTGTGCGAGTTTAAAGTAACCTCTGTCTTTCTGATCTCACTGTGCCGACTTGTCTGGAGTTAATTGCAGTAGGCGATGTTCTGGGAGCCTGGTTAATAAGGCAGGGTGAAGTGAGCTGAAGGTTCAGGTGCGTATTTGCAGATCTGGATGGAGGGATTATTACATTAACATCTCCAACCAAACCATGGTGAAGCATGGTGAAGCACTGATAACAATAACATGACATCATACGTAAAAACCCCACCTGGTGCCTCTACAGAAAGAGATGTGGGGCACAGCAAGGACAGTTCCCACCAGGGAGCAGGACACACACAGTCTAACGGCAACTCCACTGTGTGGACACTTCTGTCCACACTACAAGACCTGGGGGGCTCTGGAGCACCATGTCAATTCAGTTTCATTTGCGTCCGCGTTCATTTAATGGTGCGTATTCCATGTAAGGGCGGGACCGGGGGCTGGACTGGGGAGCTGGACTGGGAGCTGGACCAGGGGGCTGGCCTGGGGGCTGGACTGGGGGGCTGGACCAGGGGGCTGGACCAGGGGCTGGACTGGGGGTCTGGACCGGGGGCTGGACTAGGGGCTGGACTGGGGGGCTGGACCGGGGGCTGGACCGGGATCGGACGCTGGTGACGGCGCCAGAGAATTACAGCTTGAGTGCAAGAAAGGATTGAGCCTATGTGGATGGATGTGGGCAGTTCATTTCACATGACCAACACTGGTTAAAACACCCCTGTATGCTGCACGCCCATGTGACAGCCGTCAGTGGACATTTGCACTTGTCGTATGTGTGTAAAACCTGTGCGACCCTTTCACCCTGTGCAAGGTGTTCTTCCAGTAACCAGACCTTTCTGCAGTATTAGCTATGCTATTATAATTAACATTACAGCAGTTTGTTTGCAACTAGCTGTACAGGAAACAGGAACACTGATGAATAGGAAATGAAATAAATGTATCCAAACTGAAATCATGTTGTATCACAGTAAAATGCACTGTGTAGGAAGTGTTAATCTCATAATTGGGGGTGAGGGGTGAGGGGTGGGGGGGGGTTCAGCAGGTTATCTGAGATGGTTTAATGAGGTGTTGTGGAGCTCCATGGAGACAGGTGGAGGGAAGCCACAGATCTGCTGCGGGCAAGTGGATGCTTCTGTAATTGCATGATTCACAGGAGAAATGAAATCTGTCAAATCAATGTCCTGCAGAGACAGACAGAAAGATCATTACAGGAGCAGCTCACCTGACGAGGAGTGATATGAATGTGTCAAACCACACACACACACACACACAGGCTCACGGAGATGTGGTTGCCAGCAGTTATTGATTAGCGTGATCAGGTTCATCTTACTGCAGCAGTGTATTGTTATAGCACACTCCTCTCAATGTAGTCACACCAAATTACACAAAGTCTGTGTACTGAATGCCTTGCCCTCCTGCTACACAGCACCCGGAAACCGATGCATTTTAATAATACTTTAATATGAATATTTTAACATACTGAAGCCAGACCCAAAACTCTCTTAGCTAAGCTATTACGTGTTTTCTTTACAGGTAATGAAAGTTCTTGATCATTACTTGATCGTTACTCAACACTCAACTCAACACTTGATTATGGCATCATAAGCAGTGATGCTGAGGGGTGGAATAACCTCACGCGTTCCAAACCTCCATCGCCTTGTTGTGGCGCGAGACCTTCGTAGTCTCCTCCTGAGCAGCGGGAGGAACTGCAGGTGGTGTCCCAGTGGAGAAGGAGACCTCTGATCCCAAACTCATCCCTTCTTTATTTCAGACTTTCATCCTTTGCGTACCTTCAGCGTGGCATGTTCCTGGGGTTGTTGTTGTTCCACACTGCATTCGAAGAAGTTTATTTGTCATCCACTTTATGTTAGATGACGTCTTCAGGCTGGAGGCGTGGTCTGAAGGTTTAGCGTTATTTTTATTGGCTGTTACAGACACGCGGCTGTTTGTGACCACATGGAAACTCAGAGAGGTAATTCACAGAATTGAAAGGAAACATCAACATCCTACATCGTGTTGTGGGACATGACAAAACCTATTAGTTACTGTTGATAACTGCTAAACCAGGTCAATATGGTGCCATACACTGAAATACATCTGTAATTCAACCTGAATTTACAGGTCATGTTCATGATTACCAAACCTATTGAGAAGGCTGTTTGCAAATGTACCTAAGTGTAATTTTAGATGATTGACCTTGCTGTGTATGGTAGTCTGAAATGTCTGAAAGCAAGTGTAGCATATAAAGACAGTGTCAGTGCCCCCCAGCAGGTGGCGCCTCCCAGGTGAAACGCTTCTTTAGCTGAGGGAATTATTCCTGTCAGAACCAACCGCAGTGTTAAAAGACGGAGCAGGAGAGATCAGAGGGAGTGTTAATGACGGCATCCCCTGGATCCCCTGTGTGTGTAACTCTTCTCTGTGCTGTTGTTTTAGGTGATGAGTTATAGCCTAAATGTCAAGGCTTTCTTCAGTGAGGACTCCCATGTAATAAATAACCTTTACAAAGGCACTGACACACACACACACACGCACAGAGCGAACCACACACACTCACAGAAGTGTGAATGCGATGTTGAACAGAGCGGCTCTCTCAGGCAGAGTAAGGCGCAGGTATCTGTACACTTGGCTGTTTTGTGGAGTTAACGCTAATTGAGGTCTTGGCATTGCTATGACAGCAGCAGAGTCCATGATATCCATTAGCGCTGATCCTTTTCATCCTCAGGAGCACGGAGCGCAGAAACGAGCATGACCTCCTACAGCCACTACCCTCCTCTCACACTCTTCCATCTCTCTCTCTCTCCCTCTCTCATTTCCCTCTCTTCTGTTTCGCTTTGTCTCCCTTCTACAGCCCCTTGGACGGGCCTCAGGTTTGTCTCCCTTCTCATGAGGTCTGCAGGGTCCTCTTGGGTAACACGAACACCTTATCTGCCCTTCAGAAAATAACGTTGGGGGGAACTTCCTCGCTGTTCCTGCCCCTCCCCCACCCCCGCCTCTCCTCCGCTCCCCTGCCGCTCGATGGGAATCGATTCGGCCTCAAGCCTGACGCCAGCTCCAGCAGAGCAGTGGTAAGAGGAGACCCTGGCCCTGTTGGGACAGCAGTGAAGACATGAATAGCCTCTTTTAACCAGTAGATATGGTTAATGTATTCACTATTGATGGAGTGAGAGAACATGAGTAGCTT
>JAGXOD010001380.1:1735000-1780529 GCA_020368025.1 Brachyhypopomus occidentalis
GTCCCTGATGCTTTGATAGACGGAGGCTTATTTGGTTTCACGGCGCGCGCAGATGCGGACTTATTATCGGAAGCCTTTAACGTCAGAGAAGCACGAGCCCATCGACGTTTCTGAATGGTTTCCTTTTCAATAATGCACGCGTGTGCCGCTGAAAAAAGCACCCGCTCCTTCACTTTCTGACCTCAGGGTCGCGTGCTATTGTCACAGAGCTCACTTTTCCCCCCTCCACTACTTGTCCGATGCTGTAATCAAAAACTGATTTCATGTGACATTCTCAAATGCGTTACTGGACGCCAATCGCACAGGAATCCAATAGAGGCGGAAGCAAAAGGCGCCCAAGTCATCTCTCTACGTATGATATATTCCGCATTCAGTATCGTTCCTTTGATAAGTATCGTTCCTCAAGAAAAGGAGGTGTACTATTAAAACTCATATAGCTAAGAAAATGCGCTGAAACACACCTATCGCGTTAACTACAGTTATACACAGTATATGAGCCGCTCCTGTTAGGTAGGAATAGTTTCTCAGTAAAGCGGTGGACCAGACAAAGAAGGTTCTCGGTTCAAGCGATGTGTCGGCGTTCATCCCATTTATGTCCTGAATGATTATGTGTAGGCTGTAAGCAGCGTGTTGAGGTTAATCGTGACTACTCTTGTCACGAAAAAAGGAAGAAATTGTAGAGTATTTTTTATGCAAACAATACATTCTTCTTCAAGAACGACAAAAAATCCGTCTAAAACGAATCTGGTATTATTCAGAAGGGGGGGAGATACGCACGTGCATTTAGACTGACAGAAGCACGCTATCTGCAGAAAGGCCCTGATTGATTTGTTTTTTGTTTTTTTTTCATTTTTTTAATAGTTTCTGTCTCTCTCTCTCTCTCTCTCTCTCTCTCTCTCTCTCTCTTTGTCTCCCCCTCTCTGGAATAATTCGTTTCTGCTTGCACATTAACATCCCTCTCCCTCCCCTTACCCTCTGTTACCGTGCTGGGACAGAGTGAATCCTCTCCAACCCTAATGAACACCCCTGATTTACAACATGCTGATTACGGCTGGTCGTGAAAACTCCTCCACTCCTGTAGGCTTCCTGGACAAAGTAGCACAAGGTCAAAGCCCAATGTGAGACAATTGCGTGTTTACAGAAGCAATACTGCACACAGTATGTTGCTGATATTGTCCTAGAATGAGTTGAACTGCACCATCTGCCTCTGTCCATCTACAGTACATCTGCTCAGTTAAAAGTAAGGGCCTATTAATATATTCCCCTCTCTCCCTTAATAGCCAATCACTTTTAGGATTCCAATCTCCTGAGATGTTGCCGAGCAACATGGGCATTCCCAGACAGTGAACTATGGTGTTGTTTCTCTAGTCAGCACTCCAGTGCATGCAGAGGACCCCGAGTGTTTTCCCAGCCTGCCTCACATCTCGGTGGCTGGGCCACTTGCGCACCACCGCACATCTGAAATGCCATTGGTGAAGGACGTGGGAGGACGTTCTGTATCAGGGCAGACGCAAAACGACTTCCACAAATCAGCAGAATTACTGCGTTCGGTCAGCCCAAAGTTTGCCCATTTTCCCATAACTATTGTGGTAAGTCGCCTATTTTTTCTTTAACGTGTTTTAATTATTGTATTTTTTTTATGAGGCTGCATTCAAACAACCAAATAAATGTGTAAATAAATTAAAAAGTCCAAAACACCAGTGTCATATATGCAGGAGATCTCACAGCTGCACATCAGGATACACAACCAACCGTCTGCTCCGAACGCACCAATCACTGATGAGCATGGTCCACCAAACAGGAGCACACGAGGGCTACAGTCACACTGGATCACAGCCAAACTCTATAATCCAAATGAGAACAACTCTGCGGTTGGATCATGGGTTTGGGCTTTTCTGGGGGTACAGCTGAATGTGTAATACTGCAATTGTGATAAAATTATGCTAATCAAACCCAACTCCCCAAACACACACACACACACACACCATTAACTTTTTACCTGGCATTTCCAAGGGTTCCCAAGGGTTATTGTGATTTTCCTTTTTTTATTTTACACACACACACATACACACACACACACACACACACACACACACATTCTGTTTTACATGAAAAGTGTGAGGAAAAATAGCACTAAGGTCTAATAACTAGCATGGATGGAATTTCTCATTAACTACCATTAGGCTCTTGTTACATCTGGACTACTTATTTTTCAAACTTGATAGCAAGCAGTAAGAACAATATTAGGTTCTTATTTAATACAGTATCTGGATTAACAGATAATCAGAACATTCACAAGTCTCAACTTTCCTATTGCCTATAGTGGCAATAATGTCTTCAATTTCTTCCATAAGAACATGGAGAGCATGTGGGTTAAAGCTTGATCTCTTGAAGTTGACAGCAGCCAGTTGGGTCTATTACACCTCCAGATGATAAACACTCAGGAGGCCTCACGTTACACCTCCAGATGATAAACGCTCATCTCATCAGGCCTCACATTCCAGAAACGTCTTCAGGAGCTTCCAGCTGATCTCTAGACCAACACCTTCTGGATTTGAATCCAGACCATCGAAGATACTTCAGGAATTGTTACTTGTTGGCTTTTTATAAATATGCATCATTTGTGCCTGAGCCTGGGCCTGGCCCCTGTTTATCCTGCAATTTAACACCCCAGTACAACTAATATCAATCCACCATCAGACCTTTCCTTCATAAATGCATCTTGAATACGTTTCAAGATGGCACCGGATCTTCCTCTTCTGGTGCTGCTGGATGTTATATTACTATCAACAGTGACATCATAATAGGAAGGTTCAAAGCTTAAAAACAATGTGAGCATAATGGTGAGGGATTGTCAGAGCCTATAAGTGCATTATGGTGATGTAAAAGTACAATATGGAGACTACAATGTTCAGTTTAAGGCCATTTTTCTTCCTTTAAATACTGCCTCTTGGGCTTTTAACCTCTTAAATTCCCAATGTATTATTTAGCTATTAATCTTAAGGCATATTACTTGGTAATTGCAGTGAATTATTCAGTAACCACATTAAAATTAATATGAAAGATATGTAGTTACAATGGTGAGGAATGACATTCTGAACCCAGTACCATTTTCAGACATAATGTTGGCTTTTTGTGCTGATACACAGTTACACTTAGCAGCGTTTTCACGTTGAAAAACTTCACTTATTTAGATTGAGCTATGCAAATTGACCGGCTGTTTAATTTTACTTAATAGTTTTCAGTATTGTATTTTTTAACCTTTGAGATGCCGGACCTTTAATGAAATGTGCTAGATGAATGAAGTGTATAATGTGTATGTATAATTAATGGAGCACTGCCCCCTAGTGGAATATTTTGAAATGTATTTCATTCACAGATTTTCATTTCTGGTATGTAGGCTCCTGTATGCTTTTAGTATCATTTGCATAAAACAGCATAACACGCCTCTTTGTTGTTGTCATTTACTGCACACATGAAGGAAGATTGATGAAGTCCATGTCAATAAGTATATATATATATATATATATATATATATATATATATATATATATATATATATATATATATATATAATACGTAAGTTATCCGACTGAACGGTTCTACTGGTCGCGTCTTTGCACATCGGTCTGCTTGCTGATTAAATTAACGTATGTGAATTCTTTCATTTGAGAGAGATGAAAACATTGATGATTTATGATTTTCAGTTGCATTTCTTTAGGGTACGTGTGAATTTTCACGCTGCCAATCTACTTTTCCAGGGCAGATGCGCATACTGACTGCCCGTGGATCGCCCCTGGTTCCTCGGTTAATCAAGGCCTATCTTACAGCGACAGTACCATCTCTCCGACCCGCCACAGTGACAGGATCAATAACAGTATAACCCTACAAACAAGCTGTTTTGCTGCTGAGCTGTCGAATAACTTCCGGAGAGTTACACAGCGCTACCAAGGCTTGAGGTTGTCACCTGTTTTACAAGGTTTCATATATACTGAGCAACTTTGTTGTATTTTTGTCATTTTGATTTCATTAATCGAAAGCATCAAAGTTACATAATTAAAACTGTAAAATATTGTCAAATGATGTGGCACTTTTAACGTCTGTGGTTTGTGTAACCTGTTTTGCAGTCAAAACGGCTCTTCTTCGTACCTGCACCTACGCAGCGGAAATCTGACACGAAACGAGACCCCTTCTTCAGGAAGGTCTGCCGTTTCTGATACAAAAACACTTCAGCAAACCAACATCTGAAAACAGCGAAAACCAAAACAAAGTATTCGTTCCAGCGATGCTTAGTTAAAACACAACGAAATCAGCAACATCTGGCTGATTATACCCGTAGGCAAACACAGGCGAGACAACATAATAGACATCAAATTGTATTCAGAGGCGAACACCTGGTGGGCGGGGCTGCGTTTCCATGACAGTGACGTCAATGTCAGTGTCGAGTAACCGAGGTCGAGTTTTGGAGACGAGCTCCGCAAAACGGCCAGTTTAAAGTTAAATAACTACGACCGAAGTGGACGTGGACGGTATCCTCCGTCACGAGAAGATTCGTCTAACCGTAAGACTGCGACGTTTAATACAGGAGAAAAGTATCCGATTGATGTTTGGGTTATCCCCTTTAGCGAGTTAGCATAGTACTAGAAAGCGAGTAAGCCTTCTGGGAATGTTTCAGGAACGCAGATTGCACGGTTAAGTTAGCGTTAGCATTAGCGTTAGCGTTAGCCAACTGCAGTAACGATGGGTTGTTAGTTAGCTAACTAGCGTTAACTAGTGTTATTGTAAATGACGGACGTCTCTTAAACGGGTCATCAATTGACGGCTACGCAATACAGTGTAAAAAACTTCCACCGTTGTGTATAAATGCTATGTTTAAAAAAGCAATTAGATAATAGAACTAAGCTAGCTATCTCTCACTTTACTTTCTAGCTAACTAGCTAGCAAACTGGCTACCGCTACTGTAAACGTTACAAATAAGCTTACATCCGTAAAATACTGATGTAAAAGACTACTTAGCTTAGCTAGCAAATGTAAAGGTGGTCCTAGAAAGCCCGGAACATAAGTACTACATAGTAGCTGGAATTGGTATAATGTTTCTGGTTTTACATTATGGACGGAGTGACATTATTTACAAAATCCATAAATTAAATACAAATGTCATAACTAAAGTAGTTCGAGTACACCTGATAATTTTCGTTGCGTTGGTAAGCAAGTTTTCTCGATTTGACTGGTCTTCGTCATAAAACAAAATTTTGTCCCTTTGTGTTTTGTAGTAGAAACTGCAATAAAAAAGTATACAAGTATAAAAGTATATAATAACTAGCTTGAAAAGTAAATTTTAAGGTAAGTTTTGCAACTTTTAATCTAACATTATACAGTTTTTGCTTTTAAAGGATTGTAGAGGTTAAAAGGTCTATTTGACTTTGATGCAAAAATTAAGATTTAAATCTAGACTTAACAAGCCTCTTCACTTAAGACATGCACATTCACGCTGTGTTTCTCTTTGTATCTTCACACAGTAAGTCTTAATGGAACAGATAAATGGGTGCATTTTTCTACCAGTGCTGGACCTAACTCCGCACACGAGGCGAGTGTGTTGTCCTTGACCCAGGCAGATGTTACTACAACCACGAGCACATTACTGGTAGTGGTCAGAGAACGAGGCCAAAGCATCCATCTGTCAGGCAGAGTGACTGACAGAGAGAGAAAGGCAGAGAAGGGACACACGCTTTGTGATGTAATAGTTGTGTTGACCGCTGTGACCCTAGTAACAGCGTCTAACCCCCCTTAGCCACTCCCGGTGCAGGACAAAGGTTATGGGAACTGGACACTACTGGCATCTGTTTGCTCCCTGCAGAAGCCGTGGCTAATTTACATTGGTCTGCAGGACAAATCTGCTGAGGCGTTTAGTCCTGGCAAACACCTGTCAAAGAAGTCAAGATAATTTGTGAAGCCAGAATCCAGTGCTGAAATATCCTTGAAATTGTCAGTTTGGGTGAAAATCGTTTGAATATTTGTGATTGTACTTTGAATCTTAAAATAGTTGAATGCTGAATAGTTGTAATACATCAGTGTAGTACATTAAAATTACTTTGTTTTTGTTGTCTTAAAAATAGTTAGGAAAAGTTAAGATTAGAATCCTGCATAAGGTTTGTTTGATATAAAAAAATAGTTGGTTTGTCATAAAACATATTTATGAATGGTCATGAAGTTCCTTTTCTGGATAGTGATTTGATGCAACTACAGTGGATGTTACATGGTACACACGTTCCTATCTCTCGCCTTATCTATACTTCACACGCATCTACCACAGACTTTCCATAACCCAGCCTTATTTAACTGTGGTCTGTCAGCTCATGAAATGTTACTGGGTCATCATTCATTTGCATGGTATTTTAGTAAATGTAAAAGATAGGAACATGAGTTTTAGCACTGGTCTCACATCAGATGTTTCTCTTTGTTGGCCTCCTGCCTTTAAGAGGTTCAAATAAGCTTTAATTCACTGAACCACCCTGTTTGAGTTCATCCTGCCTGTGTCTGAGAGCATTTTCAGAATAGATGAAGCACGTGTATCTACTTTTCAGATGCATTTTAGTTATTTCCCTTTTCACATTCCGTGTATATTTTAATTTATGTTCTGTTGGTTCACCTGGTCTGTTTTGCTCATTTCGAAACTCATTTTATGGTGTTCTAAAAGTAACACAAAAAGAGAAGAATTGTGTGTCAATAATCATTTCTTATGTGTAAAGCTGTTGTAAAGGTTGTACATTATAATTTTCTAAGTATCCCAGTAAATAATTAGTTTTATCAAATACTCTCAACTTGGAGTTTTTATCTTGTTTGTTTTTAATGTTTAATCATGTTAGTACCAGTGCTTATACCTGTTTTTGGTTTGGTCTGCGCCAAGTAGAGATTGTGGGTTTCTTTTTGAGATCCCCAGTCTCTGCCAAAAGAGTCCGTCCCAGGTCCCTTAGGACCTTGTGGGTTAGCCTCAGTGATTCTGCTAAGTGTGTAGACCCAGCTGCACTTGCTGCCTGCTATTATCCACACAGCTGTGTTTATAGCCCACAGCAAGGACTGTTCAGATGATGATTACCTGTATTAGGTGTGTACAGTTAAAGCTCTTTGGCAGTGTTCCTAATGGTGTGTTTTCCATACGTGAAGTGAGAATGGTGTGTGGGTGTTTGGGCAGGGAGGGCAGAGGCCAAATTCATATGCCTGAAGTCATTTAATGTGTGTGGCTGGGTGAAAATGTGTATACGCAGGCTGCAATTTGTGTTTTCAGGCCATGTCTTGTTTATATATGCATGCACACATTTGGAGGATGATTGTGTGTGTGGCAGAAAGAGATAGAGATCAAGATTGGTAGCTCGCGGCTGTAAACATCCCCGACTGGAAGCTGTTGAACATCACCTGAGCTTTCAGTCTGATGTTTGCTACTGCTGTCTAACCCCAGCCACCTCGATCTCTCGTTTTCTCACGCACACATTTTAATCTGCAGCCTCTCAAACAATTAACACCATATTTAGTTTTATTGAAATAATGGGCATTCTGATGCTTTCCTGATTATGATGCAACTGACTACATGACGCTGAGCTTCCTCAGAACTGCACGCTGGCTTCTAAGAGGTCATGTGACTGTTTCATGATTTATTCTGGCACATCCTCCTGCTCTATTGATGTACTTCCTGTTTGGTCCTGCTTCTGTGGTCTACTTTCCTACAAAGCTCCAGGGTACATCGAATACAGTTGAATACTTAAACGTTACTTGCTTCTGAAGCCTTCTATAACGGCAAAAAAGGGTGTGAGATGGAGAAAGTGGGTTAAATGTTTTCTGATGCTGTATCTGCTCCAAATAAAACATTCAACGTTAAAACAACGTCTCAGAATAAAATATTTCTGGCTAATTTCTTATAGACTAAGTCATAAAATATTCAGAGACCTACTTGGAAACACAGGCGTGTAACTTGGATAATGTGTTTAAACAAAAAGGTACAGTTATAAATGAGCTAAAGCCTAAAACACGAATGCTGTTGGCATAAAGGGTTAAAGCAAGACTGTATTACCTTGATTACCCGTCACCCTGAAAATTATAATGTAACATTACAGACCAGCAATGTGTGTTCGTTTAAAGTCTTGATGGAGACTCATGAAAACTAAGTTACAATGGGGTTAAAGTCATGAAATAATATTGTATAAAAAGTTTAACATGTCGGACTTATTTTATTTTGTGTCTGGTGGAGGTGGATGTCATTCACCCCAGCTTTGTATTTCTGGGAGAATTAACTGAGTAACATTGTTTTAGATAAGGGAGCTAGCATTATGCTAACTACAACCCATAAAAACGGTCATATCAATTAAATGAGAATGGATTCAATACAAGTTGTTTTATTGAATTAATAAAAGAAGAATAATAGCCATTGAAATTTGATATGCAAATTTGCTTTCTAGCTGTCAGATGGTTTATCTTGTGTGTCATGGTTTGTCATTGCTGTTTTAGATGAGTCAGTTGAGCACTGTTGTGCTTTTGCCTCCTGTCTTTACTAGAATGTACATGTTATGTTGAGATACTGAGCCTAAATGATTCATTTTGCATGTACATAATGCATTAGACAGTCAATAATGTACGATGCAATGTATGTTGCAGAGCAAAGTACATTACGCAACAGATGATGCAGCACTCAAATTGGTTCATAAATAAACACTGCATGTGCAAATTTAAAGTGCACTGTCCGTTATTTAAAGCCTACTGCAGGTGTATGTTCAACAGCTTCCCTTCATAGGTGAGTTTCCACTGGGGCTCTATGACCCGTTCCTGGTAACGGTTGCCAGGTCTGGAGATATGACCCTGCTGTGTAGTACTCGTCAGGGTCAGTGGAGGGATATTACCCAGGTGTGCACTAGCTTTCAGGTGCAAGAGCTTATAAAGATTTGGTGAATATGTAAGCCAGTTATTCGGTGAAATTCTGGGACTAAATTATTGTTTTTCTTATTTAATACCGCTGTATTTATTGTTAGGGTATGGGAATAAGTATCAGAGCAAAGCTGAGTGACCCTCCCAAAATTGCCGGTAGAAGACATTTTACATTAACAACCTCAGAATATTATAGTGTCCACCCTTGTCTGACACTAACAAGGTTATTACACAGGGTACGTGTGCCTTTGCCTCGGGAAATGTAGCGGATAAAATCGGCTTCTTTATAGCCACTAGGGGTCAGTATAGAATAACAAAAGCAGTGGTGGAATGTTGCTTTACAGTAGCGTTTATATTTGCAATGATTTACAGACTAAACGTTAGGCCCATTCTTATGTGTGCTTCCCGCAGGTCTATGGAGAAGATGGTCGTTCTGTGCCTATTCACATAGACCTCCCACTTCATGTCTGGGATTTTCATGTGATGTTCACAGAACCTTGCAAATCTTACAGCTCTACTCCAGATCATTTTAATGTTTTTGAAGTTTGGCTCTCTGAGCAAAATGTCATCACGTTTGCAGTTCTTTGTGTATTCAAAGTATTCACAATTACTTATTTTTAACTGAAATTTGGACTGAACATCCAAGAAGCTGTGAGGATCATTTGCAACATGTATATATGCTCAGTGCTCGACAGTTCATTAATTTGACAGATAATAAATAAATAAATAAAACATGAAAGCATATTTTTACCCAACTGATGAATCCTTAATTTTCACTCTTGTGGCCAAATTGAGTACGTTTTCCCAATAACTATTAAACTTTTCTTGAAACTGCCCTATAAGGTGGGGATGTATAACTAATTAAGATGTTTCATAACTCTGTCCCTTAACTTTTGAAAATGTCTTTTTTCATGATTTTCACTGTGTAATACGTTCTGTGGTTTTCTTTAATAGATGCATGTTTGTGATCTGTTGACTTCAGGGTTTTCCCTCTGTGTGATTAACATCCAGACTGTTTTTCAGTCTTAAACTAACAGCTTACCTTGTTAACTAGTTTACCTTGCACTGATACCCAGACCACTTCACTAGGTAAACTCTGTTGCTGCAGGACACTGACTGTGTTGCATGAAGGGAGGGTTCCCAGTGAGGGGGGGGGGGGGTCCCTCTTCCTGTCCTGTTGCATTCATGTTCTCCAATTCCTGATGGCCACCTGTCGTGGGGGAGGGACTTCCTGCTTAAAAGCAAACCAGTGCGTCCTTTGACCTTCGGGTTACTGCCGTCAGTCACGACCTCACTCGAAGGACCCCACTTAAGGTTTGGTGTTGAACTAAGCTCCAGCAGAGAGCTTCGTTGTCGCTTTAGTCAACATCACAGATCAAGTGACTCGTATTATAACATTAAACATTTATGTGACGTAATGTAAAACCGTTAGTTGTTTCTGTCATGTCGCCAGTCCTTTGTATATTGCTCTTTTGTTTTGGTTAACTTTATGGTTATCAGTTTAAGAATTATGTCATGCCTGTTGGAAAATACTTGTGTGTGTTCCAAGTTGCCTACCCAGTTTGGAGAACCTGTTTGACAGTGCACACACATGCATTGTGCTTCACGTAAGTTGTGATCTCTGTATTCGACACAGTCGCAGCACCTGTCTATGTGCTGTCCATGCCAGAGGTCCCAGCATCCATTGGCTGATCTGATATACTATCCATGCTTCAGCCCTGATGCGTTCATCTCTTCTGGGCTACTGTGTAAGGACTGCTAACCAGAGAGAGAGAGTCTCCTAGCAGTTCTCTTGGCAAAGGGTCACTGGCAGAAGCAGTGACCGAGTTAGCCTACCTTGTTACTACTGCACCTGAATAAATCGTGAGTGTGAGCAAAGCGTGTGTGTGTGTGAGTACTTGTGCAACCGATACAGTATTTAAAATCCTTCCAAATTTCATTATCAGATTCTATTGAAAAGTAAAATGCATCAAATGAAACCGGCAGCTTTAGAAAGCAGGAGGAATAAAGAGGATCGAATGCCCTGAAGTTACAACATAGAACACAATGGTTGATCAAACACACATTTGATCTTTTTAACTCAATAATAGCAGCAACATCTATAGCCTGGAGGAGAGCCAATACAAACCCAGTAATGCCACAATGCAAATCTACACCAATCTAGCAAAATCCATATTTTGCAATAAAAAAGTCATTTTTGAGAGTGAAGCTTTTGTGAATTTGCAGAATTAGGATCTTAAAATATGGCACTGAACATAAACATTTCTCCAACTGAAAGCACCAAGGTCAAGATCAGTATGAGATAAAACTGTTCAAGGTCATATGACAACCATGCTTAGTATACAAGGAAAATCACTTTCAAAAATAGACCAAACCATTAACACACTTGATGGAGATCTGTTTAAATTTAGAGATTCTTTTCTGGGTTTTGTAATCACTAATTCATAATTTTGCAATTTAATGAAGTGGTTAATATATCTGGTTGGCCACTTTGACCAGTACAGTGGCCATGTGCTATGACTGTACTCACTGCTATGCTCCTCCATTTTCATGAACCTCTCCATTTTTATAGTCAGTGTGTTGATTTTTATAGCCCATCCGCTGCCAGTAGTTCCTGTGCAGACTTTGTGGGCAAGAACAAATGAGCCCAAATGCAAATCTAATCAAGGGGGAGGTTCACTGTGTCTAATACGTAACAGTGCATTTGCCAAATAAGCTGAGGCATTGACCTGGGCTTAGGGTCAAATTGGTGTAGCCCATTCATATTTTTACATGATTAGGAGGTACTAGTCTTAGGTCCACAGAAGTCCAGATAATGTTCATCAAGTCATTTCTTAACAGAAAATAAGACAAAACTGTGATTGTTCTGATGTCTTTATTAGTTGAGGGGCAGGGAAGGATTAGCACCAATTACACTATTTATACCAGTCCTGCTTGCATGGCATATTGACTTGATCCTCTTGACATTCCTGTGTCCTGTTAGTCCCAAGTCCTGTCAGTATGTCTCATAATTATAGGTCATAATGTTCTTAAAAGTCATATTGATGATGTTCTTTGTATTTTACAACATTATAAATATCTAATCTCTCCTCTAGACCTTCTGGACTTGCCTTTTTCCTTCAAGCTCAGGTCCTCTACCAGAGATCTGGGAGCTTGAGGGTCCTGCCCAGTATCTTATATCTTATATTCAGAGCTTGTTCCTGTGCTGCCATGATTAGTGCTTTTGTGCTCGTTCAGTCCTGCCTTTTGCAGCCATTGGTAGGGTTTCTCCACGTCAGCCCCTCCCACTGTTGGTTTAGTGCATACCGTGCAGGACTTTCTCCTCCTATGATGTCCCATCTTCTTCAGGTTATTGTTGATTTAGGTATGTATGTCAGCGTGTATGTCAATGTTTTTTTTTTCTCTTTTTATGATCATATTTGCCTTCCAAGTTTATGGAACACTCTAACAACCTTATTGATTTGTTTATGCTTCTGAAATCTTCTGCAAATATTGACCTATACAGTGTTGCCAACAAAGTCTTAAGTATCCTCTAAAGACAGGTGGTAATGGTGGTGCTAGCAAGCAGCTGGCAGGCTGTAGTGGTGTCTTCTGTGTACATCGCCATGGCGATGCTGTGGCAGGCTGTAGTGGTCTCTTCTGCGTCCATCGCCATGGCGATGCTGTGGCAGACTGTAGTGGTCTCTTCTGTGTCCATCGCCATGGCGATGCTGTGGCAGACTGTAGTGGTCTCTTCTGTGTCCATCGTCATCCTTCACTGGGCACTTTCATAAATGCCTTGTTTTGATTTTGATCAGATGCCTTTCCTGTCTTCCCCAAGGCCTGTCACTTTAAATGGACATTTAATCCTCATGTTGGCTCATTTCAAATGAATATAATCAATCTTGTGGCAGATGTGATACTCCTGGAAAGAGAAGTTACATGCATTTGACGAACGGTGTCTGGTATGGCTGCTTTACCTGACCTTCGTGCACATTCATAACTCTGAACGCTAGCTGACCTTAGCTGACCTTAGCTGACCTTAGCTGACCTTGGCTACAACTAGGACATTGTTCCAGTGCTCTCAATCCATCCAATAACATTTCAGTGTTCATTTTTCTTTCACATTCATGCTGTATATACATATTTTTCGTTTAGCTGTGCAGGTGGATGGAACTGAATAATCCAAGATGCATCATCAGGAAGAAATGAATATAGAACTAAACTGTGTTTGGTTTTCTTGCCTGCAGCAGCTGTTGGTGTTTGGCGCTGGGCCACTTGTGACATGGCAGACCGTGATCTACAGACCGTGATCTACAGACCGTGATCTACAGACCGTGATCTACAGACCTTGATCTACAGACCGTGATCTACAGACCGTGATCTACAGACCTTGATCTACAGACCGTGATCTACAGACCGTGATCTACAGACCTTGATCGATATAAGTGAACCGTAGCCGCACGCGGATGTCGGACGTGTAGTCCGCGTGCCTGACGTGTGACCGGTAGAGGAACAGGGGTGTCAGGTGAATGCTGGTGTTGTCTGGCTATCTGGGGATTCTCAGATGTCACGGTATGCAGCTTAGATGGCGGAGTGCCGCAGATGACGATGTGGGCCGGGGAGCGCGGGTGAACTCTCGTTACCTAGGAAATGGAGCTGGCAAACTATATTGTTACATTGTACATGTTTTGCAATCCGTACGTTTTCATTGTTTATGTTTCAGTCCTTTTAAAGTAATGGCAACATTTAAACTCGTTTTAAACTATGTCTAGACTTGCAGCAGCATGCCGTCAGAGTCTACACCTTATGCTAGCGTCTGTTAGTGAAACGAAGATCTCAGATACTCCAGGGCTCAGTTCTTTAGACCCTTTGATGAAATAACCCTCAGATAAATAAATAAAACCTCTTTGATCTGACGTGGCCGCCTCTAATCCAGCTTTGAGAGATTCTCCCTGGTTTGTTACTGAGGGTGATGGATGTAAACCCGGGGCTTATGGGAAATGTCTGTGAGAGCTGATTGAGGAGTCATGGGACCTGTGCTTCCCTCTGCCTTCCACGCTCCCTGAGCACATTTCTGTGCACATCTGTAACCAGGTAACACTCAATTTTTCTCACAGTGTAGAAGTCCAGACAACTGATTTCATTTTTTTTTTTCTTTTCTCATTATTTTTTGGAAGTTCTTATTAGAAATACAGAATACAAAATAGTAAAAGCAGCAAAGCCTGAGTTCAAAACAGCCTGTAGCAGTGTTTTGTTTACAGCCTAGCTGTAAAAATTTAATACTCTGATGATGAAGCAGGAGTGGATTCCCTTAGCTCTGAAGGCACATTTAAGGAATTATTGTAAGAGAACAGGTTTGTGTGCAATGGATTGTGTGCAAACCTTGTTTGGTAGCTTTTTCATTTCATTTTTTTTGGTAGCATTTTCATAGTGATGAAAGGAAACTGATGTCTCAATATTTTGAGTGTAGTTTAAGCACCATGGCCTAACATAGATCTAATGATCAGGAGTGAATTCTTATGCGTAAAATATCTTTTTATGAAAGTTCATTTCATTTAAAATGATGAAAAATACTGTATTTCAATTACGCACACATTTTTACAGTGTTAACCTTCCTCGACCCTTTTTTCTCCTCTCATACACACAAATACAAAAATTAACCCGACACCAGATGAGTGTTGAGCTTGGAGCTTAAAATGATCAATCAGTGCCACAACGCTCCAGAGTTGGTCAGTATTGGAGAGTGTTGGTACCTAACGTGTGAGGAGAAAATCCCCACGTGTGACCAGCAGAGGCTAGCACTAGCTCACGTGTGCTTCAGAATGCCTGCTGTCCATGGCAGTGCTGTAGCCACAGGGACCTGTCTCCTGTCTCCTGTGTTTGAGGACACCTCTCCTTCAGCTACATATGTGTGAATTATCATCTTGACATTTGACAGTACACAGAGCTAAAAAAAAACAAAAAATATTTTGTACCTGATGTTACATTTACAATATGTAAAAATGTGCTAATTCTACGCTTGAATGACTTAATAAATGTAAGACAACCCCATAAGCAGTGTGAACTGTCAGCGCAGTAACTGGGTGCTATATCAGCGTTCTTTGTGTAGGAGACAAACGCGAGACTATGATCAAAGTCTTGAGCCGTAATTAGTACTGTTCCAGTTGTCATGAAAACATCCAGGGGGTTGAACTGACGGGAAGTCGGCACGTACAAATTCATGATCCGAATCAACAAAAAGTAGAACAAAGGTAGCTGGAAAAACAGGAAACCAACAGAAGCAGAAACACAAACAGGAAGTGTTCGCCCCTTTGTTCCCCACAACCACAGGTACTTACCATCAGACTGACATTACATACTTAACGCTGGCATTACGTTACGTTCGGGCAACATGGTGGCGTGGTGGTGAGCACGTTTGCCTCTCAGCACTGGGGTCTTGGGTTCAAGTCTCTATCTAAATGGAATTTCCATGTTCTGTCTGTGTGGGTTTCCTCCCACAGTCCAATAACATGGAGGTTTGGTAGATTGGCAGTCTTAGACAAATTGTGACTGTGTGTCTCTTCATGTTCAATAAAAACAGTTGTCTATGTGTGTGTGCTTGTGTGCCCAGTGGTGGATGGTGCTCTGTCACTAGGGTCTGTCCTCTCTGTCCTCTCTCCACTTCCTGCACCCCAGGGGACTGTGGATACCGGTAGAGAGGACGTTGTGCGCAATTGGCTTCTCGCTGGTGTGTGATTGGTCGTGTAATGTACCTGTGTTAAAATTGTAAAGCGACCTTGGGTATCTTGAAAGGAGCTATATAAATTGAACATTCATTCACTTACTTACTCACTTACACATTCATAACTACTCTGATACTTTGAAATCAATGTCTGTATGTGTAGAACTTGTTTTACTTTATCTCAAACCATTCTGAAAGTCTAGTATAAATTCTAGACCGGATTAATATGGGCACATTTCACAGGTCTTGTCCTTTTCTGGCCTGTCCCCCTGTCCCATTGTCCACACTTGTGATTTGCACTTGTGTGATATTTAGTTCCAAATTTATCAAAAGTGTCCAAGCAATGCATGTGCATGTTAAATCTTACCTTCTACCTACCTTCAATTTTATGATTTTTGACCTTTCACAAAGTCCCACCTTTCAGGCCACCACACGGAAATGTGAGTGTTTGACATGGTATACGCGTCACTTCCCCTCTGCTAGAGACACAGTCGGTTACAAAAACACATTCCAAACGTCTCCCAGTGTGGGTCTTTCTTTCCCTGCAGGTATGCATGCACATGCGTGTGCACAGGTGTGTCACCTTCCTCATGCGCTAATCACAGTGCACAAGAGCAAACAAAACACTAAACATGCCCCGAAGTCCAAATAGCACACCAAGGAGTGACTGAGTGACGCATGCCATGGTTCAGTGTGTCAGTGACATCTGCAGAGCTTCTCAAACATAACAGATTTTCTCATGTCATTCTCAATGTGATTTGGAAATGTCAGGAATTTCAGTTAGAAGTATTTGTTTTCATAATCTTTTGAAAAGAATTACTGTGGACACTACAAACTGCTTTCATTCTGTACCAACAAATGTTCTACTGTGCTAAAAATACCATGAGCTACATTTTGATGAACCACTGGTCATTTTGTCAGAAGAACTAACAAGGGTAAAAGTTCTTTCTGTAACAGCCTGTTCTGTACCAGTATTCCACAGTAACCCCTATGTTACTCCTCATTTTAAACTTGCATATCTACAAGGCAGGGTCTCACTGCATGGAGATTAATTTATGTATGACCATTATAATTAAGGAAATTGCTGTAAATATTCCGCAGAGTTTCTGATCATACATTGAAGACACAAGTGAGAGCATCAACAATTGTAAGAGATTCGTTTTACAGCAGTACCTTGGTCTAGTAACAGTATCATCTCCACCTCTACCTGATCACTAGGCTCAGCTCCTGCTACAGTGTTACAGCAAACCAGACCTGAAGCTGCTGCAGTTGCCAGAGATGATACTGATGCTTAATGAGACCTGACACTGTATCTGAGTTGCATTAGTGGTTGTAATACCTGAGGTTTACTGATTGCCGTGACTTGACCCATGTGATAATTCATGTAATATTAGGAAAGAGGTCCATTGCATTGCAATACGCTTAATGGTGTGATGTGATTTGGGTCAAAGGTGCATTTGATGCAGAGTCTCCAAGTTTTATGAATTACCCATGACCCATTACACTGGTCTAATTACACTGGTCAACAGTTTTTGCACATTGAATCCACATATGATTTCAGGATGTCTTCATCACCCTTGGCTTTCCTGTTCTGGTGTACTTGTATGTCGTTGTGTGTAGCATGGCAAAATGATACCAGTGAAAGTGGATCTGTGTTGGCTCGACACTGAAGAAGGATTTTCCTGAAGCCAAATACAGGCAAAACTCACACGTACTTTTCTGAAACATTTATATATGCCATAAGTGTACTAACAATTATTTATGAAAACTGCCACTTTAGAACCATGTAAGATTAAAAAAAAATCTAAAAACATATTCAAATTCAGCATAAAACATACAATAATGTCCACCTAGTTTGATTTGTGAAGCAAATTTTGTTGCCTGGGGTAATTTGACTAGAACCTATAGCTCTACGAAGACTGATATTATGTTTTTCCTTTAATGGAAATTATTCTGTGAAAGCCCTTCATGCTATCATCTTCCTTAGAAAGAGCTTAAATTGGCCCATGTGTGTGGTATGTCTATTATACTGCATAGGCAGTTTGTTAAACTGCTATTCCATTGGTTCTAACATACAACAGAAGATCATGTAGCGTGTGTGAAGGCACAACTGTGCTGTGTGTGTGTGTGTGTGTGTGTGGCCTCAATAGAAACTGTACATGCACAATTCCATCCCAACTAAAAGAGAACCTTTTATTACTGGGATTCCCCAAAGGTCTCTGTGATCCGTTGCCCCCAAAGGAATGGAGTGGCCATGGAAAAGGATTAGTGCTTGTGCAGAAAACCCTTCTAAAGACATGACCCTAGCTTTCTCATGACCCTAGCTTTCTCATGCCAAACATGGCTGCTGGTGAGCAGAAGCTATAGCTATATATAGTATCATATCAAATAAGTAATCCAATCCAGTTAATCTAATCTGTGTAAGGATTTTGAGTTGTACATAACCAGCATGATTAGTATGTGCGATCCGCATATACGTAGTGGTGGAAGTTGTGAGGACGTAAACTCCATAAACCACACAGAACTTGATAATCTTAAAAGATAGTTCAGACCAATATGACATGGGAACACATATTTCAGTTATTTAACATATATCAGTTTCAGGAAGTGGCCAGAGTTGACGTGATTATCTGTCCCTAGTACAAAATGTTCTTTTGTTCAGTCCTCAGGTGTGTTTCCTTGTTTTAAAGTCTTGCTTGTCTGTGCTTTCAATATATCATAGAAAACCTAAACAGAGCCAACTCGCACCAGCAAGCTAGCACCTAAACCTCCTCCTCATTATAGTAAAACTGCAACGGACTTACTGAGCTCTAACTGCAGCAATATGGGACTCTAAACGAGCTTGTTAACAAGGAACAGGTGCAGGTGAAAATGAGGAGACGTGTCAGGGCGGAGTTGAGTCAATATGGACCAAAAAGAATTATAGGAAGCCAAGCAGGGTCTCCCAAGGTGGAGATTTCCTGACACTTTCTCTCTACCGCTATGACGGTGATCAATTAATTAGCTCAGAACGTTAGGCCTGAGTGGCGAGTCAGTCACAAATATTAACTCAGATTACATTATGCAGATAAATGCGCTTTTGTTACTTTATTGTGGCTTCATCATTCATTTAGTTTGTTATTGTTTTGCTCACTGCAAACGAAGGTTTAATGGATGTAAAATTCTTCAGTTCATAAATATCAAATGTGACATTCTGTTCTATGCCTCAGCGTAAATGAGAATATGCGTAACCAGTTTTATAAAATACGCAGAATTTATTAGCATAATGCAGGCCAATTAGTTACACATTACAACTGGTTAGATATTGTAATGAGGCATTACACATACTATAAAAACTAGAAGTGTTGCATACAAAATGCTACCTGAATGTTACCTATAGATGGAGGAAGAGAGGTTGAGAGAGAGAGATGAGCGAGGGAGAGCGTGAGGGAGAGTGGAATGGAGATTAAACCCATTGGAGAGATTTCTCCAACTCCCCCCCTTACTCCACCAACCCAGCACCAACCCAACTCCCCTCCTTACTCCACCAACCCAGCACCAACTCCCCTCCTTACTCCACCAACCCAGCACCAACTCCCCTCCTTACTCCACCAACCCAGCACCAACCCCCCTCCTTACTCCTTACTCACCCCCTCCTTACTCCACCAACCCAGCACCAACCCCACTCCTTACTCCACCAACCCAGCACCACCAACTCCCCTCCTTACTCCACCAACCCAGCACCAACCCCACTCCTTACTCCACCAACCCAGCACCAACTCCCCTCCTTACTCCACCAACCCAGCACCAACTCCCCTCCTTACTCCACCAACCCAGCACCAACCCCACTCCTTACTCCACCAACCCAGCACCAACCCCACTCCTTACTCCACCAACCCAGCACCAACCCCACTCCTTACTCCACCAACCCAGCACCAACCCCTCCTTACTCCACCAACCCAGCACCAACCTCCCCTCCTTACTCCACCAACCCAGCACCAACCCCACTCCTCCTTACTCCACCACCCAGCACCAAACCACCACCCACCCACCAACCCAGCACCAACTCCTCCCTTACTCCTTACTCCACCAACCCAGCACCAACCCAACTCCCCTCCTTACTCCACCAACCCAGCACCAACCCCACTCCTTACTCCACCAACCCAGCACCAAACCCAACTCCCCTCCTTACTCCACCAACCCCAGCAGCACCAACTCCCTCCTCCCCCTTACTCCACCAACCCAGCACCAAACCCCTCCTTCCACCAACCCCACCAACCCAGCACCAACTCCACTCCTTACTCCACCAACCCAGCACCAACTCCCCTCCTTACTCCACCAACCCAGCACCAACCCCACTCCTTACTCCACCAACCCAGCACCAACCCAACTCCCCTCCTTACTCCACCAACCCAGCACCACCAACTCCCCTCCTTACTCCACCAACCCAGCACCAACCCAACTCCCCTCCACCAACCCAGCACCAACCCAACTCCCCTCCTTACTCCACCAACCCAGCACCAACTCCCCTCCTTACTCCACCAACCCAGCACCAACCCACCCCAACTCCACCAACCCAGCACCAACTCCCCTCCTTACTCCACCAACCCAGCACCCAACTCCCCTCCTTACTCCACCAACCCAGCACCAACCCAGCACCAACTCCCCTCCTTACTCCACCAACCCAGCACCAACTCCCCTCCTTACTCCACCAACCCAGCACCAACTCCCCTCCTTACTCCACCAACCCAGCACCAACCCCAACTCCCCTCCTTACTCCACCAACCCCACCAACCCAGCACCAACTCCCCTCCTTACTCCACCAACCCACTCCCTCCTTACTCCACCAACCCACCAACTCCCCTCCTTACTCCACCAACCCAGCACCAAACCCAGCACCAACTCCCCTCCTTACTCCACCAACCCACCAACTCCACCAACCCAACACCCCCCTCCTTACTCCACCAACCCAGCACCAACTCCCCTCCTTACTCCACCAACCCAGCACCAACTCCCCTCCTTACTCCACCAACCCAGCACCAACCCCCCTCCTTACTCCACCAACCCAGCACCAACCCAGCACCAACTCCCCTCCTTACTCCACCAACCCAGCACCAACCCCCTCCTTACTCCACTCCTTACTCCACCAACCCAGCACCAACTCCCCTCCTTACTCCACCAACCCAGCACCAACCAACCAACCCAGCACCAACTCCCCTCCTTACTCCACCAACCCAGCACCAAACTCCCCTCCTTACTCCACCAACCCAGCACCAACTCCCCTCCTTACTCCACCAACCCCACCACCAACCCAGCACCCTCCCCTCCTTACTCCACCAACCCAGCACCAACCCCACTCCTTACTCCACCCACCCCAGCACCAACTCCCCTCCTTACTCCACCAACCCAGCACCAACCCCCCTCCTCCACCAACCCAGCACCAACCCTTACTCCACCAACCCAACCCCCCTCCTTACTCCACCCCTTACTACTCCACCAACCCAGCACCAACCCCACTCCTTACTCCACCAACCCAGCACCAACCCCACTCCTTACTCCACCAACCCAGCACCAACCGCACCCTCCAATTCAAGCTTTCGGACATATTTACAGTGTTACCATTGTTTATCTCAGGTAATATACTGAGACCATGCAGGTTCTAGCCTTGTTCTTGACAACCTAGAATAAATCTCCACAAGGTCTGACAGGATTATGTTGGATAACACTGTTCATTAAATAAGCAATTAAGCTCTAAAAATACAGCTGCTTCAGAAGCTTTAAGAAGACATGATTGACATTCTGTATGAAATGTTTATTAGCTTGTTTTGACACAGTCTATCAACGAATGAATTATGGAAAATAAATAATTACTCAGGAATTTATTGATTGCATTTGCTTTCTTTGGTTTTTATTATTTATATATACAGTATCAGTGTCCTCACAGACCGAGGGATCGAACACCGGGTCCTTGGGCCTTAAGTCCTGGCAAGAATCACCCAGAAGTGACTTGGCTAACAGCATGTTTGGACAGGCTCGATGGGGCCACCGTCTGCTCCTTCACCAGCGTCTGTCTTAATGAAGATGGATAAGCATGTCAAAAGTGTGCGATGCTGTAGTGCAACAGATGCACTGTTCAGTCACCACGTCCATCCCAGTCTCCAGACTTCTGCACGCATCGCTGAGTATGAAGAAAATTCACAAACTGAGAGGATATCAGTGCGGCCGGTGAACGTGAGAATAAGAGAAATAATAATAGCTTGTTTCTGTACTGATGCCATGTTAGTTGGACATATTATGTAGAAAGAGAGCTGCATAACTTGAGAAACCAGTGAAGGATGAATTAAATACATTTCTTAATCTGCTGATATTTTACATTTTAGAAACACATCCACCATCTTCACCCTGTGCCATGCAATGTTTGGTGTTGCCCTGCGTGTTGATGTGATTTATTAGTCTTGTATTTCATATGTATTGAGTACATTTGTGGGGGGGGGGGGTTGTGCCATTATTGTGTGTCACTGTATACTAGTGTATAGCTAAAATGACAGTGAAAAGCCAGTTGACTCTCAACTCTTGACTACTTGTGATAAGCATCATGATGGAAGAACAGGTGCTGTAGTCCAGGGGACCTCCAGAAGATCTCAGCATGATGGAAGAACAGGTGCTGTAGTCCAGGGGACCTCCAGAAGATCTCAGCATGATGGAAGAACAGGTGCTGTAGTCCAGGGGACCTCCAGAAGATCTCAGCATGATGGAAGAACAGGTGCTGTAGTCCAGGGGACCTGCAGAAGATCTCAGCATGGACTCAGCAAATCTCAGGTTTCCTTTATGTAACAATCACAGGCCTTGCCACTAATAAAAGACCATTCATACTTTCCAACATTTGTGCATGTACAGTGGGGAGAACAAGTATTTGATACACTGCTGATTTTTCAGGTTTTCCCACTTGCAAAGCATGTAGAAGACTGTAATTTTTATCATAGGTACTCTTCAACTGTGAGTGATGGAATCTAAAACAAAAATCCAGAAAAATACATTGTATGATTTTTAAATAATTAATTTCCATTTTATTGTGTGAAATAAGTATTTGATCATCTATCAACCAGTAAGAATTGTGGCTCTCACAGACATGTTAGTTCTTCTTTAAGAAGCCCTCCTGTTCTCCACTCATTACCTGTATTAACTGCACCTGTTTGAACTCGTTACCTGTATAAAAGACACCTGTCCACACACTCAATCAATCAGACTCCAGCATCTCCACAATGCCCAAGACCAGAGAGCTGTGTAAGGACATCAGGGATAAAATTGTAGACCTGCACAAGGCTGGGATGGGCTACAGGACAATAGGCAAGCAGCTTGGTGAGAAGGCAACAACTGTCGGTGCAATTATTAGAAAATGGAAGAAATACAAAATAACGGAAAATCTCCCTCGGTCTGGGGCGCCATGCAAGATCTCACCTCGTGGAGCATCAATGATCTTGAGGAAGGTGAGGAATGAGGCGAGAACTACACGGCAGGACCTGGTCAATGACCTGAATAGAGCTGGGACCACAGTCTCAAAGAAAACAATCAGTAACACTCTACGCCGTCAAGGATTAAAATCCTGCAGTGCACGCAAGGTGCCCTTCCTCAAGCCAACGCATGTCAAAGCCCGTCTGAAGTTTGCAAATGACCATCTGAATGATCCAGAGGAGGAATGGGAGAAGGTCATGTGGTCTGATGAGACAAAAATAGAACTTTTTTGGTTTAAACTCCGCTCGTCATGTTTGGAGGAAGAAGAATGATGAGTACAACCCCAAGAACACCATCCCAACCGTTAAGCATGGCGGTGGAAACATCATTCTTTGGGGATGCTTTTCTGCAAAGAGGACAGGACGACTGCACCGTATTGTGGGAAGGATGGATGGGGCCATGTGTCGTGAGATTTTGGCCAACAACCTCCTTCCCTCAGTAAGAGCACTGAAGATGGGTCGTGGCTGGGTCTTCCACCATGATAACGACCCAAAACACACAGCCAGGGCAACTAAAGATTGGCTCCGTAGGAAACATCTTAAGGTCCTGGAGTGTCCTAGCCAGTCTCAGACCTGAATCCAATAGAAAATCTTTGGAGGGAGCTTAAAGTCCGTGTGGCCCAGCGACAGCCCCGAAACCTGAAGGCTCTGGAGGAGATCTGTATGGAGGAGTGGGCCAAAATCCCTGCTGCAGTGTGTGCAAACCTGGTCAAGAACTACAGGAAACGTCTGATCTCTGTAATTGCAAACAAAGGTTTCTGTACCAAATATTAAGTTTCTTTTTTTTCTGGTGTATCAAATACTTATTTCACACAATAAAATGGAAATTAATTATTTAAAAATCATACAATGTATTTTTCTGGATTTTTGTTTTAGATTCCATCACTCACAGTTGAAGAGTACCTATGATAAAAATTACAGTCTTCTACATGCTTTGCAAGTGGGAAAACCTGAAAAATCAGCAGTGTATCAAATACTTGTTCTCCCCACTGTACAGTATATATAACTATATATATACGTGTCGCTGGGCCACACGGACTTTAAGCTCCCTCCAAAGATTTTCTATTGGATTCAGGTCTGAGACTGGCTAGGACACTCCAGGACCTTAAGATGTTTCCTACGGAGCCAATCTTTAGTTGCCCTGGCTGTGTGTTTTGGGTCGTTATCATGGTGGAAGACCCAGCCACGACCCATCTTCAGTGCTCTTACTGAGGGAAGGAGGTTGTTGGCCAAAATCTCACGACACATGGCCCCATCCATCCTTCCCACAATACGGTGCAGTCGTCCTGTCCTCTTTGCAGAAAAGCATCCCCAAAGAATGATGTTTCCACCGCCATGCTTAACGGTTGGGATGGTGTTCTTGGGGTTGTACTCATCATTCTTCTTCCTCCAAACATGACGAGCGGAGTTTAAACCAAAAAGTTCTATTTTTGTCTCATCAGACCACATGACCTTCTCCCATTCCTCCTCTGGATCATTCAGATGGTCATTTGCAAACTTCAGACGGGCTTTGACATGCGTTGGCTTGAGGAAGGGCACCTTGCGTGCACTGCAGGATTTTAATCCTTGACGGCGTAGAGTGTTACTGATTGTTTTCTTTGAGACTGTGGTCCCAGCTCTATTCAGGTCATTGACCAGGTCCTGCCGTGTAGTTCTCGCCTCATTCCTCACCTTCCTCAAGATCATTGATGCTCCACGAGGTGAGATCTTGCATGGCGCCCCCAGACCGAGGGAGATTTTCCGTTATTTTGTATTTCTTCCATTTTCTAATAATTGCACCGACAGTTGTTGCCTTCTCACCAAGCTGCTTGCCTATTGTCCTGTAGCCCATCCCAGCCTTGTGCAGGTCTACAATTTTATCCCTGATGTCCTTACACAGCTCTCTGGTCTTGGGCATTGTGGAGATGCTGGAGTCTGATTGATTGAGTGTGTGGACAGGTGTCTTTTATACAGGTAACGAGTTCAAACAGGTGCAGTTAATACAGGTAATGAGTGGAGAACAGGAGGGCTTCTTAAAGAAGAACTAACATGTCTGTGAGAGCCACAATTTTACTGGTTGATAGATGATCAAATACTTATTTCACACAATAAAATGGAAATTAATTATTTAAAAATCATACAATGTATTTTTCTGGATTTTTGTTTTAGATTCCATCACTCACAGTTGAAGAGTACCTATGATAAAAATTACAGTCTTCTACATGCTTTGCAAGTGGGAAAACCTGAAAAATCAGCAGTGTATCAAATACTTGTTCTCTCCACTGTACAGTATATATAACTATATACAAAATTCACCAATTCAGTTATCAAATATCTCCCAGGATTTCCACTCGCACAAAACCAATGATCAACAAACAGGCAACAGCAATAATAATGATAAATAAAACATTTGAATACATTTGAATACATTTGAATGTGGGACTTCATGTGTGCACCTGCTCTTCATGAGTAGTGGTGTTTACCCTCACGCTTGGACGCTATGCACACGGACAAGGGCTGGAACTGAAACATAAAGAATGTGTGTGTGTGTGTAGTTGTGTCTGAAGTGTGTTTGAGAGTGAGGAGTGTGTATTTGATGCTATGATATCAGGTATATTTCTGGTTGTTTATGGGGAGAGTGTGCCTGAAGTTGATGAGCCTGAAGTGCTCTGTAAGAATTGAGCTCCATTGTGTTCGACTTCTTTCTTTCTTTAGAGTTTTTCAGTTTTTCAGGAGTTGAACCAGGTATCAGGATGTTGAAGTAGATCATTGAAAGATGGTAATTTATCTTGTCATTTTGATAGAAGCTATTATAAAAGATAGTGATATGTTCATATAGTGACTTAAATAATCAGCTTTTGATTTGAGTAAAGGATTGTCAGGTCTGTCATCTTAGGGAGAATATAAATGCCTAATGTATTTGATATTTCCAGAATATACTGTGGACTTGAATGCCAAGTTCCAACCATGTCAGTTCAGAGGTGAAGCCATAGATATTTGAGCAGGAACTACTTGGACAACCGTGTCTGGCTGCCCTTTGTAATCCCAAATGTGGCGCTGTTAATCCTGCTGCTGTATAATTCTGAATTGCATAATGCGCTAACCCAGCTGATGAATGGTTTTCCAAATCCAAATTGATGTATAATAGCAAAAGTGTGACCACTACCCCAACCTGACTATCTAATGCTTTCACTGTGTCCAGTGATACAATGATTTGTTTCTGCTTTTTGAGCATTAGATTTATTAAACAAAATAATGCATGTGCTGTTGTAAGAATGCCTCCCTTTAATTATACCAGTTTGATCTGGTTCTATTATGAGAGGTGTGATTCAATTCTACTGGCTAATGTTTTACTAATGATTTTGATGTCTGTGTTCATTAATGTCAAAGTGTAGCAGCCCAAACTCCAAAACTACAACACCCAGAATGAACCGGATCCTCCTCCCCTCAGTATTAAACACACCTGCTGCTCATCATTCTGTCTGCATTATATACCTGTACATTCACATACACCCTTTGTGAAGTACTTCAGAAGCTAGTAAGCATACTGCACATTCCTACATGATTTCTGGACTATATGGTACGTTGACCTGGTTTGTCTTTCCTTTCTGGATCAGCCTGGAACAAATTTGCATTGTTTGCGATTCCTGGATTGTGCTACTGTGTTTTTGGACTTGGACTGTTTCTTGATTTCATTTTTTGGATTTTGATCTGGCTGCATAATTCTCTGGTTTTGACACGCCGTCCATTTCTGCCACTATTATGAATAAACCTGTTCAAGTCTGCGAGTGTCTGTTCATCTTGCTCGTCTCAGGCACAGCACGAAGGATGATGAACTATTCATTACTTCTACTTACTGATATTTTGTACAGTGTCACCCCTTCACTTTCCTCCCCTCCCCCCTTACACTTTACCACTGAAACCACTGTAGCTGTAACTGAATTTCCCCCAGTGTGCAACTAATAAGGATCATCTTATCATATCAAAAGTGTTGCGCTGATATTTGGAAAGTCATTTTTTGCCATGAAGGATGACCACTCGTTCTCCAGGAAAATGCCAAGATCTGGATCCTTAACTAAAGATTAAAATGCCATCTACCTGATGGTTATTATACACTTGTAATGAAAGAGGACTCTGATCACTCTGGATCTGATCACTCTGGATCTTTGTGTTTGCAACACTTGACTTCAATGAATTAGTTATGGGAAAGAAGTGGATATGGGAGTGGTGAAGCACTCTCCTAGATGGATGAAACACCCACCAGCTATGAGACCAAAATCAATCATAGGTTGTTTTAATGCTTCTGTTGGCTGCCAAACTCCAGCCCTGTATATCTATACCCTGTGGTTTAGCTTCAGAACCCTTGGCTGTAATATATAGATGCTACTGACTTAATTATCTGAACCATGTGTGTTGCACTGCACTGGGGCTGGAACTAAACTCAGCAGGACCAGAGCTAGGTACCGTTGGACTGGAGTGTAAGTCATTATAGTTATGGGTAATTAATTAATTACATGTAATTTGATTATTTGAAATATTTTTTTAAGTATGCATTTTTTATTTAATTGATTTATTTAATGTGTGTGTGTTAGAGAGAGAGAGAGAGATTACACGAGAGGTTGTGGTTAACACCTTGCTACAGGATTTCCAATAGCATATGTGGGTATGGTAAATACAATACCCCCCCCCCCCCTCCCAATTCCTTAAGTTTTGTTCTATTTTGAAAAAGAATCCATATCTCTCAGCCTCATTAGCTGAGCAGTCTTAGAGCAGCAAATAGAAAATCTGCATGTGGAAAGCAATGGAGCAGCAAATTGAAATCGATGTAATCAGATGACTGTGAACTACCCCATAGAGGGCAATCAGCAAGCATTTAACTCTATCAAGACCTCTCACAAGGCAGAGAGAGAGAGAGAGAGGGAGAGAGAGAGGTAAGCATGAATACCTAATACAATGTTGCAGCAGAGGCCAAGAAATGGAGGCTGTGAATTGAGATGGTGATGATAAACACCTCCCTAAAGGACATCATTTATCACACAGGCAAAATATTTATAACAATGAACAATTGAAACTTTCAAACTGACTGTGTAGGTCAAACATAACTTACATTTCATTACATTTGTCTGTTTGTTAGACACCCAAACCTATTGGAATTAAAGCTGATTTTTATGTAGAGAAGCACTATAAACCTCACCTGGTTCCCATGAGATATACCAATTACTCCAACCTCCACTTGAAATTATAATCCACGTTCTGGAGGATTACGGCAGATCTTGAGCAGTAATTGGCTCTACATATCTGCCAACAGGGCCTGGTTTCCCAGAAGGTCCCGGTTTGACGTTTTTGTACATATCCGCTGTAGCGAGATAATTGCATGAAGGAGGCTCACAGGGAATCAATGAATGTAATCACCTGCGGAGAACAAGACTGCTCCCCCTGCTCTGGTGCCTTTCCTCCCCGTGTTTCTCCTGCTGAGCGGGAACGTGCGGGAACGTGCGGGAACGTCCCCCAGAGGCTGCCCTTGTACGCCAGGTTAGTCATGTTGTCAGGCAGGAGGCCCTTCCTAAGCCTGCGCGTACCTTGGGGAAATTAGGGCTGGGCAAGAATCACACTTGATCTGCTTCAGCAGGTTTATATCTCACAAACAACCCCAAAAAGCTCCAGCCAACGCTGGCGGCTGCAGCTGGGCCTGGGAGCGACGGCCTTGCTGTGCTACTCTGGAGTTCTCTTCTGATTGAGCGGTTGCTACTGGGACTCTTTCACACTGCAGAGGCTGCAGCTCATTCTTCTGCGATACCACAGGACACTGTGTCCAAACGTGTCCTTTTTCCACACCCACAGAGCATGTTTGTGTCCTTGGATGAGACGGATGTGCCAATGAACACATACAGTACGTGGACAAAAGTGTGTGAATCTCTTAACTATTGAGTCCTGGTGTTTCAGCCAAGCTCTTTGCTAATAATTGTACAAAAGCAAGCACGTAGTCACACAAAAGAGAGGGGCAAATGGTGGCAGTAGGATGGATTATACTTTAAGCATAGCAGTGTCACCTTTGCCCTACTGTTTATGTCGCAGTCAAATGGAAGCACCATTTTTTTTAAAGCAACAACAAAGGAGTTAATCCATGAAGTGAGTCAACTACACAAACTCACCACATGACACACACAAATCACTTGTCCTCCAGTGTATCACTAACTACTGCAGAGTTCCAGAGTACCTGTGGAAGCAAGAACAGCACAAGAGCTTCAGGAAATGGCTTCCCATGACCAAGCAGCTGTACACAAGCCTGTCATCGCTATGTTTTAGTGTCAGGCATCGTCTGGAGTGGTGTAAGATATGCCACTGCTGGACTCTGGAGCAGTGGAAACGTGCTTTCTGGAGTGACGAATCTCATAATGCCAAGAGTAAAGTTAGGTGGAGGAAATATTATGGTCTAGTTCCAGTGAAGAGTAAAGCATTTTAGATAACTGTATGTGAACTTTGCAGCATTGGTTTAGAAAAGGAGCTTTCCAACATGTAGAAGGTCCATAATGAGTTTGCTGGAGTTTGGTTCCTTCAACCTTCAAACACTGACAGTGAAACAGGCTTTTCATTCAACACAAGTACCTGACCTCGCAATCATTCTTTCGACTAAATGAGCAGAAAATTCCACAGATGCACTGCAGAATCTTGTGGGATGCCTTCCCAGAGGAGATGACTCTTGTGAGGGAAGCCATCTCCATAGCAACGCCCTTGGTTATGGGAAGATTTGTCCTATGAGCTCATAAAGGTGGGATGTTCAGATATCCACTTACATTTGACCTCATGGAGTGTGACGTAGGTGTGTTTGGCAGAAGCAGGGGGCCACACACATTTGACGACATGGTGTGTGTGTGAAAGTAGATTGGATTGACAGAACTTAATTAGTCACAGTGTTTGTCTCTACACATCCTGCCTCACCCCTTCTCCTCGTTAATAACAGTAACGAGCCAATTATCATCAGCGTAGCACAGGCCAGAGGGATCTAGTTGGGGGTGGCTGGATGGATTACTTAGTGCCCAGACTTTTTGGTTTGGTTGATTATCGTGACACCTTTCTCCTCACATTAGCACCAGCAGGAAGCTTGGCTGCTAGATTAGAGTCCCGATGCTAATTGCGTGGTTAAAAATAGCAGCGGTTTTTAAGGTGAGAAAAACAGGCTGGATTCGGCTGCCATGCGCTTCCATTACATTCTTCTCCACGTGCATCTCGGCTTGAATGTGTTTCACAGGCTCGTTTCAATGAAAATGTCAAAAGATGTTTCAGAAAAGCAGTACGAGGTCGTCACATGGCCGAAGCTCTACTGGCAAGACCCTTCAGGGCCAGACTAGGATCTTACCAATTATACGTTAATGGTTTTCTGCATTTATAATTGGCCATTCCTTGTTACCATGCAATGCAGGTTTTATTTGTGTGTGTGTTCTCTTCCCTCACACTCCTTGATTTACCGGAGGGTAATTATAGACCTGCATCAGGTGTGTGAGAGGTTGATAACACTACAAAGCCTGCAGTGAGAAGCACCGTGTTAGGTTGTTTCAGGATTCCCTTATGTCAGCATTGCTGGGCATCACCACGGTGCTGCACATGCCCCTCAGAGAGCTGAGAACATGCTAACTCAGACCTCCATCGCCTTTACGCTTCATGAAGTTAGGAGAGTTCGGGAGGAACTCCCTTGGGAGGAACCTAGATAACGCTAACATTTGTACCTCTCCTGACCCATAAAGGCTCCTTACTGCAGACCCATGGCTTCCAGTCTCAGACTTTGCATCCCAGAATCAAGACATACAGTCATCACTGTACATTTAACACCAGCCACAGACCCCCAAGAACACTTACAGATATGGAACTTAGCCAGACAACCTATTATAATATATACCATTGTAACGAGTGTGAATCACAGAAAACGGAGGGCGAACATAACTGCTGAGAGAGTTTGGTTTTATTTGACACACAAGGGTTTAAACTCTCCGGCAAAGCGGGGAGAGGGACGAATAACCCACACGGCATTTCAGCGAACTCTTACGGGATCGATGAGGTATAATTGAACAATGATGAAACAAGCAACCAAGACAAATTACTAAACAACCACCAAAAGAAAAATGATAAAATACCACTTGACCAGAAACTCAACACTTGACCAGAGCCAATTCGGAAAACACACGATCCGAAATAAAAGGTAGCGAGCCGACTAACCCAGACTAACAAATACCCGAGCGGTGCTATAAGAACTAAAGGAAGATACCGCGAGAAACACTAACGAACAGCATTCCTAGGTAAACGAAACACAGAGAGTCTTAAGAACAAGGGAATATGGGCACTACTAACGACAAGAACTAAAGGGAGGTACAGGGAGAAACACTAACGAATGACGCCTGAATAGGCAAGACACCGAGATTCGTAATAACGCGAGGGAACACAGGTACTAAAGACGACACGAACTAAAGAGACACCAGGAGAAACACTAACAAATAACATACCCTAATAGACGAAACACCGAGGAAACACGGGTACTAAAGACGACACGGGAAGGTAAAGACACAGGAGCGGGAGAAACAAGACGAAATAGGGAACTAGGTTACTCGAGCGAGTCGGCCCCGTAATACTACAGTGTGCACAGAGACACACCTGGGAAAGATACAAAGACAAGGAATATAGGGAAATGAGATGATTAAGTACTAAGGCAGACAAGGAAATGAATACGACACAGGTGAAAGCAATAACTGAGGAAGGAGATTGAACAAAAGCGTGGAAACCTCCATAAAGGTGCACATAAACCTACACGCGTGGAAAGATACATAAACGCACGTCGAAAAAAACACGGAAGAGGCAGACATATGAATAATAATTAGGAAGGGAGGGGCTATTTGTTACAACCATAATATATTATACATGTTAGAAATTAGGAAGTTATATTGTTATTGCTATATATACAACAAATTGTTATTGTTATATATTGTCAAGTATTATATTTATTGTTATTATATTTATTATAATTTATTGTTATTTATAGTGTATTGTCTACAGTATAGTGATATAGTTATAGTTTTTTGCTATGTAAAGTATACTGTTATACTACATAGCAGTTAGGTGTATGGTACTGGTTATGTGTACTGGTTAGGTGTATGGTACTGGTTGGATGTATTGCTGCATATGTTCATGTACAGATTGAGAGCTTCTAGTCAAATGTTTAACTGCATCGAATGAACAGTGTGATGTTTGATATATGTGAAGAATGAACTTGAGTGCCATTGAACTTCACTAGACCACGGCACATGCACTGAACCCAAGCTTACGCTCTCGAAAGACCCCCGGAAGTACGTTGCAGAGTGCCCTGCTGAGATCACACCGAGAGTGATGATGCCTAATATGTGTACGTTTTATAAAAGCCCCCCAGGAGGAAGAATTCAAAACCTAAAGCAGCATTCCAGCTCTGAGAGCAAACGGCGAAAGGTTAAGGCTGGATAATCCCACAGTGACCTTACACTGGCGCTCTGGTTTGGGGGGGAAATTAAATCCAGCAGCGCTGTGGCAGCACAGACAACCCAAAGGTCAGCTGTACATAATGCAGCAGTAAACACCCAGACAGTGACCAATGGAAGCTGAGATTAAAGCTCTCCATCACGCGCTTCACTCTCTCTCTTTCTGCCTCGCAAATTGAGGAGATGAGGAGTCTCCTGCGCAAACAGCCTGATTAACTTATAAATCCTGCAACCAATGCCTGCCAGCCCCCTGCTTCAGTTCCACAGGGGACAAAATTAAAGGGCTTTACTGCAAGTCATCCATTAAGGAAATTGCGGAGGTTTAATTCCTCGGCAGGGGACGTGGGGAGTACATGCTGCAGTAGTGTGTGAGACCAGAATGTTAGATAGACAACTGAGAATGGGAAATACACCAGCAGAAAAAAAAACAAGATGGAAATTAACGTTTCTGCCCCAACTGAGGACACAGGCAACCATCTGACACAGCTCTGCCAACTCAGAATACATGCTGATCGATTAACAGGAGAGAGGGAGAGAGGGAGGGAGAGAGAGGGAGAGGGAGAGAGAGAGATGGATGCATGGCAGCTTGATGGATAGGTCTGGGACTTAATTAGTCTAATTTTTCTTTGTGATTAATGAGAATTGTTGGTGTATAAATATCAGAGCAGTACGTCAGATTACCTCAGAAAATGGCATCTCATTCATATACAGTGCAGTTATGTGGATAAAAGACTGACGGACTGCTCACTGTTGGTTTGTTCTGTGGCCTACGCGTTGGTGCTTTATATCATAGTATTTGTCTTTCCAGTGTTTCTCTGCACGGTACAGCCACAGTGAGGTCACGTCCTGGATGAGCCTAGCACACATCTCCAGGGGCTGTAGGAAACCAAGATCTGAAGACCTTTGTTCCCCCCAGCGGCAAGCTTGAAATGCACTAGAGCTTCTCTGCCCCTTAAGCTACACCCCCTCCACCCACCCCCACCCCCATTCTGGAGACATGAGGCAGTTTGACACCTATTGGCTAGATTTAAGATGTTTAGTTTTGATGTGTCTGAACACTGCTTATATTGTTTAAGGTTTCACAATCTTGGCAGTTAGGTGGAGTGCCTAAAACAATCTTAATGACAGAGTCAAGGGAACCCGACTGCTTTCATTTACAGTTGCAATACTGAAGTTGCCATTCTCAAATTCATGAGCTAGAGAGCCAGAGACACCCAATGGAGTTTTTTGCTGTTTTCGCTGCTCCAGCAGCCCTGATTCATCTCATTGGTTACAAATAAAGTTTCCCCTGTTGTGTTGAGTAGAAGAAGGAGAAAGTTTTAGTGTTAGCGCTGCTCTAGGACTGCAGTTCAGGACACGAAGTGCATTATGGGAGAGTTTATTGCTGATCGGAAATGTGGCAACTAACCTTTGACATACAACACCGATTTCTCAAAGGCACCAGATTAAATAGTCAAAAGGCAGAGGAATAATCTTGAATATATGAAACATCACAAGACTCAGCAACTTCTTTGATGATGAGTCAAGACCAAAACTCCTATACCTTTCAGTTTTTTTGTCTTTCCCTATATACCTGTAGCTAAAAGCAGCCAGTGGTCTAAGGTGCAATTTTCGAGCAGCTTTTACTCCCTCCTGAAATGAAAACTGTCCAAGCTGTCTCATGCTGCCTTCTGAGGTACCTGGTTTGGCCAAGTTCGAAGGCAGCACTGCAGAAGTAACCTCTGAACAAAATTCCATAATTCTGCTCAGTAGAGCAGGGTTCCATGAAAGTTTGGAAAATATGGCAGACTGAATTGTTCTTCAGACAGCACACATAGTTATGCTACATCTACAAAAGGTATTTGTCTCAGTACAATTTTTTTTAAAAAACACTAATCATACTTATAGCAAAATGCTATTTAAAGTGTTAAATTGAGCCAGGTAAACAAAGGAGCCCTGAAGTTAATTACACAGTAACATCTCTCTGTACTGACGGTATGATGACGCTGCTCAGACAGGTTAACTTCTGGTGACTCAGGTAATTATGGAATTTGCTAATAGTTTAATTCCTTACTCATGACACAAACAACTTGGCACAACGAAACTGGGCTGTATCTGAAATCTACTGTAAAACTAGTGACAGTATGATTACAACTCATCTGGCACAAAGGGAGTGTTCACCATTTAGTTTGTTAAGGTTTTTGTTGTGTGACGGGCAGTGAGTGCGAACGAAAAGGAAGCGATCACGCCAAGTCTCAGAGAAAAAGAGGGGTTTAATGAATAACGTGCGCAAACCAAAGACCCGTGCACTTGACCCCGATTAAGGATATAATAACCAGCGGTCAACTGGTACATAGACAAGGCATATATAGACAGACAAACTACCGTCAGGTGAGGGAGCTAATAAGCCCCACCCACCTGAGGGACGCACACAACGCAACAACAACAGGACAACTGCCGCTGTACCGTAGGCGACCGGTAGGGGAAGCCTCCCACACCGTGACAGACCCCCCACCAAGCCGCACTACGGCCCGATGTGCGGTTCACAGCGGCAGAACACAAGACGCAAGACGAAGGGGCAGGAAGGCGGGGGACAAGGCAGGGAAACACCTCCTGCGGTCCGGGAGCTGCAACACAAAACATATAACATAAATTAGCTCCCGCCTCCCTGGGCGGGACCCTGGACCGACTGGGCCATCAACAATAGACAACCACGCCCCAGTCGGTCACAGAGCCCTCACGCCCCAAGGGCCCCACACAGTGTGCGTGTGTGCAGGTTACCTCCCTACTGCACAGTTGAACGTCTCCTGGACCAACCTCTCGGCTCGGGGCAGACCACTATCCAGGGCCTGGAGTACCCCTGGCATTACCTAGCCCGGCCAGGGAGACCACCCCCTTTTGGAGGGGTACGAAGCAAGGGTAGACTCCTCCACCCTGCCGGAGGTTCCAACTGGAGAGCACTCCCTCCCTCTAATGGGCCGGCTAGCTCCAGGGTGAAACCCTCGTCAACCCGAGCACGAGGGCAGGTCCAGGGACTCCACAGTCAACCGCGGGAGGAACCTGCACACAATACATACGCACAAACACACACAGACACGACACAAACGCGCACTTACCCTGACCTTCTGGCACCCCTGACACAGGGGGGGAGAGGTCTCCTTCTCGGAAGGAGGGGACACCCCTTTGCTACGCCCCTCACTGGAGGAAGGGGGCCCCTACCGCCTCCGGAGAACACTCTCGAATCCCTGGTCAGGGCCTCCCGTAGGAGCTGCGCCTTCCGTGCCACAGACTGTGGCACGGGACCCTCCATAGCCCCTCCCCCAAACGCCCTTTGGAGGAGGAGCGTACGGGGAATTACATAAAACAATCCACAAACACGCTAGGACAAACACAAACACAAAGTGGGTGACACAAACACAAACATACACGCGCACTTACCCTGACCCACTTACACCCTTTTACATGGGAGGAGGGAGCTCCGTCTCAGCATGAGGACACCCTACCTGCTCAGGAGACTCCCTCCCGTGGGTCAGGGCCTCCTAATGGAGCTACGCCCTCTGTGCCACAAACAGTGGCACAGGACCCCATATAGCTCCCCCCAAAACATATTTTGGGAGCCCTTAGGGGAATTACATAAAAACACGAAAGACAAACACAAACACGCAAGACAAACGGCAGACACACCTTCCACTCACTAGCTCCAGCCCGCAGTCTCATACACGCATCACAAACATCTCACACATGCACATGCACAAACACAGACTGCGGGCGAGCACTTTTAGCGAGAAGGCACCGCCCCCTTGGAGGAGAGCGCTACCAGGCTTTCGCTACTGTCACCGTCGTGCCACACAACGTGCTACACAAACACACAAACAAACAAGCACGTAGGCACGACGGGACAAGAGATTTATAACCTAGCTCTCCTCCACACACATTCAAACAACAAAATTTCACACGGACAAACACTTACCACGAGACATGACCACAAACGAAGGAAAAAGTAAAGGAGACTGGCGGCTTCCGAAAGGTGGCTGGTTATTCTGTGACGGGCAGTGAGTGCGAACGAAAAGGAAGCGATCACGCCAAGTCTCAGAGAGAAAAGAGGGGTTTAATGAATAACGTGCGCAAACAAAAGACCCGTGCACTTGACCCCGATTAAGGATATAATAACCAGCGGTCAACTGGTACATAGACAAGGCATATATAGCCTGACAAACTACCGTCAGGTGAGGGAGCTAATAAGCCCCACCCACCTGAGGGACGCACACAACGCAACAACAACAGGACAACTGCCGCTGTACCGTAGGCGACCGGTAGGGGAAGCCTCCCACACCGTGACATGTTGTTGCTAGACTTTTATTTTTATTTATTTTAAGAAATTAACTTTGGCTGACATTATTCCTATTATACACCAATAAATAAATATCATGTCGGGTGAATGTTTTAGATGGCCTAGAAACCAGATTCGTAAAGTTACCATAGCTATAAATTACTGCACCATTGTCAACATACCGCTGCAGAAAATTCACCTGCACCCAGTGTGAAAGGCAATCAGAATTGACATGTAAATGAGGCAAAAACATTTTAAAGACCTACGACTAGCTAAGCCCAGTTGTGAGACCAGCGGTATGCTGAAAACTGCTACTTAAATAATGTAGATGTCAATCAAAACTTGTTCTCTTCATTCTTTTTATTGTCTTGATTTATTCATTATTGTTACATTTTTATTGAAAGATAGATTATATAATGCATTGACTTTTATATTGACAAGTGTCACAATGTCTGACCAAAAATATCCACACGAAACTGGTTGAACATTTTTCTCAAATCACACATCAGTACTTGCAGAACTGGATGAGAATGGATGCCAGTCAAGCTGCAAATCAAATCAGGACCAGGAAGATGATGAGTATTTATGTGGATGAACTTGTATTGCTATGAGCAAACACCTCGTGCAGTTTGTTTGTTTTTTTTGGGTGCACACCCCACGATGAGGAACGTTCCTCTTCTCTCCTGGACTTTTCTCTGTTCAAGCATATTTTCTTAAATTTGTCTTTAAAGATATTTAATTCCTTACTTTCACTGCACAGTCTTATTCTGAATTAAGGTGCATCTGTTCAGCGCCACTTGATCCGTTGGTTGTGCTAATTAATGGATTAAGCACTTAGCCAGCGAGAACACAGACTTATATCCTCTGGGCTCACAGTTTGTGAAGAGAGACGTTTTTGTCTATTACATTTTCTTTCTGTTCACAATTAATCTGTTATATTGTGAAAAGTTCATGCATTGGCTGTGTGTTTAAGAGGACCTCTGATCCAGCCTTCTCAAGGCAGAACTGCTGGTATGGTAGGGCATGACCGTCACCTCTGTGGGACAGAGATAATGCCAGGATTGACTCCCTTTGACAGAAGCAGCACCCCACCTGTTTGTGACTAGACAGAAATGGAAATGGAATATTGTCTGTCTCTTTTTGTGGCCAGAGTCTTCTTTGTCTCTGACGACCAATGATTGGTGACAACACCCATGTTAGCATGTTAAATGGTCATTTCATAAGTATTGTCTTTGGAGATGGTTTATACTGAATTAACACATGCTCCCCCAGCCATGAGTGCTAATATATCACTAGGTTGCTACTATCTATAGCCACCATTGACCTACCGTAGTGTGGATTGCTTTGGACGATTACTGACTAAACAGTGTCATGGCATTCACCAAAGTTGTGGCCTCATTTTCACCAGTTTCTGCTCTCGTGCCACCCACAATGCCAATTATCAGTGATGTGATGACGGATAATGGGCTGTGCTGTTTCACTTCCATATGATCAGTGATGTGATGACAGATAATGGGCTGTGTTGTTTCACCTCCGTATGATCAGTGATGTGATGACAGATAATGGGCTGTGCTGTTTCACCTCCGTATGCGGAACTGTTGGCATCCCCAGTGATCCAAATAGCTTGGTGCCCATCAGGATTAATCACTTGGTTACTGTGAAACATTCCACCACTCCTGCACCACCAAGCAAGTTTGGCGAGGAGGGTTATGCACAAAAAAGGTGCTGACATGTTCAGTACCTGGCTGAGAGTTTTGCCGGAAAGTATATCTTGAGAACATTGCTGCTAGGCAATGCTGGAATGACCCAAGAAGAAATGTAATCACATAATGATGATGAAAGTTGATCATTTGCATAGAAATGAGTTACAACTGAGTAAAGTCTTGTTAAAATAGAGTTAAAGTTCAGGTTCGTGACAGGAAGCAAAAGGGTTGAGCAGCTCACCAAACCATCAGTGGTTGATCACCCTGTGCAGCTCACCAAACCATCAGTGGTTGATCACCCTGTGCAGCTCACCAAACCATCAGTGGTTGATCACCCTGTGCCAAAATATATATATAAATATTTGTGTCTCTATCTCCATCCACATTTAAATGCTAAGTGACTTTAATTTCGTATTGTCCTGGTGCGCCGGACCCAGCCACACAATGGCATGTCCACACACACTTAGACACTGCCTCAAACTCAATCACCATGTTACTGATCACTTCTTTCATCTGTTCTCCATCGGGCACTCTCACCATTTAAAGCCCACGGGTACCTGTCATCATTGCTGGACATTCAGCTGAGAGAGAGAGAGAGAGAGAGACGATCCCTGTGAATGTTCGCCAAAGATCAAGTGGCTCAACCCTGCGCCTGCCTTGCACATTCCCAGAGCTGTTATTAACAGATATTATTTGCTGCATTGTCAGCTTGTTTGTTTGTGCTTATCTAAGATGGACAATAAAAACCATTTCGCTAACCTCTCCCCTCCTGTGCCTCCCCACCTGCCGTTACAGAATATGCAGCCCCAGGGGGCCGAGGCATGTAGCCCCGATTGGGGGACGCTGTTGGTTCACCCAGTGGCGGCATTGAACCAGCAGCGTAGTGAGCTGGGTGAGCTCCATTCCATGGTGGAAGGCTTAGCACACTGCACCCAAGGTCTCTCCAATGCAAGCTGTGCTTCGGTTTCTAGTCCCACCTGTCTGACAGAGCCGAGGTGGCTTACATCATCTCTCATCTCACAGGGAGAGCGAGATCCTGGGGCACTGCTCTACTTTCTGGCTGCTTGCCGCTGCTGGCTAACTACCCAGAGTTTGTGCAGGAGCCCAAGGTTGTGCTTAACCACCCTCGCAAGGGGAGGGTGTGCCGGCAAGCCTTGTTGTGCCTGCGTAAGGGCTCAAAGCCAGCAGCGGACTACGCCATCCAGTGGGCATCTTCTTAGACGGACTGAGAGGCGATCTGAAGGCTGAAGTAGTCGTCAGGAGCAAGGTGACCTGAATGAAATAGTGCATCTTGCCATCACATATGACCGCCTCCTGCATGACACTGTACCCTCAGCAGGTACCCTCCAAGGACATCCTCTCCAGCGGTACAAGGCAGCGTATGAACCCCAGAAGAACCGACGTAGTTGGGCGGCACTGGGGTTCGGAGACGGCGTGGGAACAACAGGAGAGGTCTGCCTAACCCTAACCCTAACCTAACCCTAATCCTAACCTAACCCTAATCCTACCCTAACCTAACCTAACCTAACCTAACCTAACCTAACCTAACCTAACCTAACCTAACCCTAACCCTAACCTGACACGATGTCCAGAACCCTTCTGACATCACCATATCTACCAGTAAAACCATAAATAGCCTGGCTGATGGCGCCTCACTGGTGGCTGGTTTGGTGGTGGCTGGTTAGCAGCTGATGGCTGGTTGTCTTGCTGGCCGGCTGCCCTTCCCCCCTTTACTTCCAGAACTTTGAAGTTGTTGTAAATCCACAGATTGGGAATGTAACAGAACAGTCTGTTTAAACCAATGAAACTATGAGCCTAAATTAATCCTGTCAGGCTCTGATGGTATCTTTCACAGATATCACTTGTAACGTTGGCTCCGCCCTCTCTATCCTGTCTTCTCGCTCTTTGGTTTTTCCTCGTGTTCTTGTTTTGGGTTTTTCTGTGCTTCCCCCCGTCACTCCCCTTGTCAGCTATTCCCACGCCCCTCGTCATTATCTGCACCTGCGTCCAGTTGAGTTAACCTGTTTAGTTCCTATTTAAACTCTGTATTCTGTCTTCCTGGTTGTCGGTTAATTCAATAACAGACTCCTATTATCAAAGCGACAAGGACAAAGCAAGGAACTACAACCCTAAACACATAGCAGACAACCTATCAAAGCTGGTCTCCTTGTCCTCCTTACATCGTCATGGCAGCAGTGAAGCATGTACTGAACAATGTTTGTGGGGAGCCCAGTTAGGGGACCTTTCCAATAGGCAACCTTGTGAGTGACAAAAGAATTTACACATGTCTCTAGTCCTCAGTGGGACATTAAGCTTTATTATTAAGATGGTAGAATGCTGTCTTGGTGATTGATTTGTTATTGCTAGTAAAGCTAAGGTTTAAGTATATTAGAACATCAGATTTATGACTTGGTTGTTAGTTTATAGATATTTAGATTCAGGTGTGAATTAATTTTAAAGAAACCTTTCTATTTCTAAATATACCTTATGTTTTGTCTTTATTTAAATGAAGGAAATTCTGTGTCAGGTATTTGTTTACTAACTGAATATTGGTAACTGAGGGTTAGGATACAATCATCAGTAGGTAAACAGTAAAGCTGGTTTATTAATATGCTACCTCATAACTTAGCCTATTGAGACAAGTATAAATATTCAGCATGTTTAGCATATGATTAGCATAATACAATGATCATATCTACTCATTGTAAGTGCTTGGATCCATTTATATCTAGCATCATTGACCTGGTGTTTGACACTGCACTCTGTTACAGAATTAAAGAGAGTTTGTGCTGTTTTTGGAAATCATCATCTGAATTAGTTTTAGTATTATTATTATTGTAACAAAGTTCTAATAATAGCTAGTTCATGGAAAATAGCAAAAATAGCTATTTTAATGTAAAAGTTTATCTGAATGGCTTTAAAGAGAATTATTTAATGTGTTCATTTGAGCAAGGCAGATAGAGAGAGATTCAAAATTTAATCAGCTTTGCAAGAATCACTGTTTGAAATGTCCAGTTTATCTGTGTGTACAATTTTGAATATCTCTACATCTCTTACTGCAATACTCACCTACAATGTTCTATATAAGATATAGAAGTCTTTTTACTTCGAGCTCAGGTTCTCAGCTTGAGTTGCTATCACTTGGGACTGCTACATCTATCATTATCTGTATCTTTAGCCCGGTCATTCCCCACGGGGCTATATCTCACGTTGACCTTGGAACTTCCAGACCTACACAGATGTTTCTGTACAGTATACCATACATGGTGGTCCATGTATGCTGTGCCTGCTAGAACCTCACATCCCGCTCTGATGTACTGGGCTGTCTGTGTCATTTGTGCACAGCCTGCGTCTGGGGTCCCACCTGGTGTGGTAGATCCAGCCTCTATTGTTCTGGTATTCAGAGTTTCTTCCTGTGCTGCCATGATTAGTGCCTCTGTGCTGTCTGTCAGTCCAGCCTGGTTTGAATTTTGTAGGATTTCTCTATATCAGCCACTTCCACTGCTTGTAGGTGGTACATACTGTGCAGGGCTTTATCCTGCCATGACGGATCCTTCTCATTCCCCTCTACAGATCTACACTACACTACAGATCTCTGCTGTCTGAGGTACTCACCAGCACTTGGGGATAATAGCTTAGTGTTCAGCCAATATAGTGTACAATATATATATATATATATAACGTCCTTTAACCAAAAGTTTAGAGTATAGTTAATACAGCATACAGTATATATATAATAAAACATTTCCTTTATGTCACGGTGAGAAGGCGGGATCGCCACCAGAGGGCACCCGCGAGGACACCTCGCACACGTCACACCCTCACTTGGCACCGACACACCCCCACACAGACCCGGTCACTCCCACCTTCCCACTCACCTGAGTACTGACACCTGTGCACGGTATTCAGGGTTATTATTTAAGCCCACAGGTCCTGTCGTTCAGTGCTGCACATTGGCCCTACCTGGATGGATCCCGCTCCGCAGTCATTCCAGGAGATCTGCTGCTGCCCTGAACGACGCCATTGCATCTACGAATACTCTCCTTATTGCTACTCCTTGTTTGGCATAATTGCCTTTATTTGTGTTGTACTTTATTGTGAGCATGGAAGAAAATAAAAGTCAAGGCTCGCTACCCTCGCCTCCTGCTGTGAACCTAAAGGCGTTACAGAATGTGCAGCCTGGTGCAGCAGGAGGTAGTGGGCCTTCGGCAATTGAAGTCCTAAATGCTCAGGGCATTGTTCTGGAGCAGCACCATCGCGAAATGGGTGAGTTACGCGGGCTAATGCAAACGCTAACCACCTGTGTTCAGTCGCTATCTCAGCAGGCTAGTAATCCCCCTCCCCAGCGGATTGAGGGGGTAAGACTACCCTTGGCACCCCCAGAGCCGTACGATGGAGACCCCGAAGATGTGAAGGATTCCTGGCCCAATGTGGACTCTACTTCAGGTATCAAGAGAATCTCACGGACCAGGCCAAAATATCCTTCGTTATTTCGAGGCTCAGCGGTAAGGCCCTGGCTTGGGGAGCCGCTTTACTGGCGGGGGAATCGCCCCTCCTATCTGGCTTTGAAACGTTTATTAACGAACTAAAGGAAGTATTTCATCACCCACGCCAAGGGAGGGCGTGTGGTCAAACCCTGTTGAACATGAGACAGGGGAATAAGACGGCAGCTGCATTCGCCCTCGAATTCCGCACGACTGTGGCGGGGACAGGGTGGAACGATGCGGCATTGACCGACACTTTTCTAGCGGCGTTAAAACCGCAACTACGCGCCCAACTGGCATGTAGACAAGAAGAGCAAACATTCAACTCGGTGGTCAGGATGGCCATCACATATGACCGGCTCCTTCAGGAGAGGAGCTCTACCGGAGGACGCGCGAGGGCTTTCAGACCGCGATCGCCCCCTGGACCTAGAAGAGACTGGAGACCTCCAGAACCGATGCAGCTGGGCGCCATGGAACCGTTGGAGGAGGATCGTGCTCACCCGAGCAACGAGACGGCCCGGGTGAGTAGATCCATGGTGGACCAGTTGCTCACTATCAAAGTGAATATTACTTACCAGGGGGTGTGTTGTGGCGTTTATGCCCTAGTGGACTCGGGAGCCTCGGGGAACATGATGACAGTGGACCTGGCTCGGAGGATGCGACTACAGTTAGAGGACCTGGAACGGCCGAGAAGAGTGCGTGCACTGGACGGCAGGCCTGTGGGTGGCGGGGTTATGAGTCAACACCCCCCCCCCCCTCACTCTCACGGTTCAAGGGCACTCCTCGTCACAAATATTTTGCGTTCTTCCCAACCTAACTTATGATATCACCTTAGGGCTTCCCTGGTTTCGACAGTTCCATCCGATCCTTAACTGGCATGATGGTCACATTTCACACTGGAGTGCACCTACACCAGTTTCACAGAGTCCTCAGCACCGCGCCCCCGTGCTACTGACTTCCACCACCATCGAGAGTCCTAGCGTGGCAAGCGAAACCAAGATTCCCTCTCAATATAAGGAGATGGCCGATGTATTCAGTCCCACTAAGGCTACACAGCTCCCTCCGCACCACCCCTGGGACTGCAAAATAGAACTGAAAGAGGGCAGTGTTCCCCCGAGAGGACGTGTATATCCTCTGTCATTGGAAGAGGAGAAAGCCATGCAGCAGTATGTCCAGGAGGCATTAGCGCAGGGCTATATCGTCCCCTCCACCTCGCCTGCCTCAGCCAGCGTATTCTTTGTCAAAAAAGAGAGGCGGTGGTCTGAGGCCATGCGTGGATTATCGGGGGCTCAATTCCCTCTTGGTGAATTACGCTTATCCGCTGCCACTGGTGCCGTCTGCACTGGAGCAGTTGCGAGAGGCTGTAATCTTCACCAAACTCGATCTGCGCAGCGCCTATAACCTCATCCGCGTACGTGAAGGGGATGAGTGGAAGACGGCATTTAGTACCCGCTCCGGGCACTACGAGTACCGGGTCTTGCCGTATGGCTTGGCTTCGGCTCCGTCGATCTTCCAGGCGTTCATCAACGAGGTTCTGCGTGAGTACCTGAATAAATGTGTTATCGCTTATATCGATGACATCCTCATTTATTCTTCCTCCACAGAACAACATGAGCATGATGTACGGGCCGTTCTCCGCACTCTCCTGCGCAATAAATTATATTGCAAGTTGGAGAAGTGCGAGTTCCATCTGCGGGAATTAAATTTCCTGGGCTACACCATCAAGCCCGGTGCCGTGCACATGCAAGCCAGCAAGGTGGAGGCGGTGACAGGATGGAATCGTCCTCACACACGTCGCGAGCTGCAGAGGTTTCTGGGCTTCGCGAACTTTTATAGGAGATTCATCCGCGGTTTTAGCTCTATCGCGAAGCCGTTAACGGACTTGCTGCGTGGTGGACTCAAAAGTCTGGCCTGGACAGAGGAGGCTGATAACGCTGTTGGGAATCATATTTTAATACTTTATATTTTGCTAGCATTTCATTAGTAATCAACTGCTTGGCATCATGCATTATAATTTACTATTACATTATTAATCAAACTGCTTAGTGTTAAGAGTGTCATATAGACGGTAAGTGCTGACAAGCACATTCTAAGAGCGTAGATAGAAAGTTGGAAAAAACAGGAAAAGGGTCTGAAGACACAGGATGCTGAAAAGGGGGTATTTTATCTTTGCAAATGTCAGAGGCATCCTGCAAAAGGTGCTTTTGACAATGGGTGCAAAAGATTGTTTTGTTTTCTGGAGGAAGATAGAATGGGTAGGAAACAGACCAGCAGTTTTTGGAAAAACAAGTAGACTTTGGGGTATTCCAACAGGGGTGGGGGCCACACTCAGGTTCTGATTATAAAGATAGGGACAGACGCTGACTGGCTGAGAGTTACACTCCGAGCTGTTGAAATAGCTTATGCTGTTCACTCTTGTGGTGTACTCTCCAGAGATCTCTGCATTTATTT